>PVJX010014506.1:0-44706 GCA_004027295.1 Dolichotis patagonum | reverse complement strand
TGGAGGAGGTGCAGACCCAGGGGGACTCACTGCGACCCCACAGCCCTCCTCCCACCGCTCTGCCCACACCACTTGAGGGGATGGTGGACAGCGGGCGGAAGACATCACACCTCTTCTTAGGGCCTCAGAACTCTCTGGTCCTGACCCTCCTCGGGGCTCAGTTTCCCCAAAGGGTGTCCTCTCCACCACACCTGGGGAGCGTGTGACCTGGACCTGCTGATTCCACAGACCTTGGCCCAGGACTGCCTTCAGCCCCAGGGTCAGGGCGCCCCCGTGACTGTCCCTCCTCAGCCTAGACAGAGCCCCAGGGATCTCCCAGCACACGGGGCCCTGACTTCCCTGGCCCCATCTCAGCCACTGCTCTGTCCCAGCCTCCCGTGTTCTCTGCTCCTCACCAGTCCCAGGCCCCCACCATTTGTCTCACTCATCATCACCAAGGCAGCCCCCACAGCCCTCTGCTACCACAGGGGATGGGCACCACCCCCTAGCATGCCCTCCCCTCCCCTCCGCCCATGTCGCTTGGGAAGGGACTTGTCCTCGGGCAGGGAAGGCTTGGAAACAAGGCGTTTCCACAGCAGCACGAGTGCACAGGAATCCGATGCCCTGCCTGATACTGCTAAAAATACGGCTCCTGTCATGCAGGGAAACAGTGCTGGAAATTACAGGGGCCGCGCTCGGCATGGGGTCGCTCTCCTCCCCTGCGCTTGCGTCTCCCATGCAGAGGCAGGCGCAGGCTGGCCCCGGTTGATCAGGATTCTTATTCTAATTGCACTGATAATTAGAGCTCAGGTCTCTGGCACCTACCCTCCCTCCTGGGACTCGGAGCAGAGCCCCCGAGGGTACACACGGGCAGAGCCCAGGCTCTGCTGGGCAGGGCCCGATGCAGGTGACCCAGGCCACCCGGACGCCCTGCTTGCTGGCGTCCATGCCTGGCCTCAACCTGCGGCCCCCAAGCACTGCTTTGCGCCTGTGTGTGCTGTTGCAGAGCCTCTCTTGCTCCCTGCTGTCTCTAACCAGGGCGTGGGTGACCCCAGAAACAGGACAGGACATTGCTGTCCCAGTCGGTCTGTGAGCCCTCTCTCGCATGCATGTGTGTGAGGGCCATCTCAGGCCCGGCAATCCATCCCTGTCTGTCAGTTTCCCAAGATAAACAGCCAAATACTCAGGCTGAGGTGTGGAACGATTTCTGCAAGATGAATTACAGCCTTCGCTCATTGTGAGAGCAAATCCCCAGCTTGACGGACACGGCAGACATGGACTGGGCCACTGAGGAGAGAGCAAGCTGGGGGAGCCCTTGGCATGGGACACTGCTCGGTCACCGTCCGTGGCACAGCTGACTACGACCCTGCGAGGCCTGTGCAGGCCACCCCTGGGGTGATACGATGGACCCACTGCCAGGAAGCACAGGTGCACCCCTGTAAGCTGCTGCAGGGCTGCCCATGTCCACTGTGGTGCAGACAGATGGTGCAGGGCTCCGAGGGCGAGGCCAGGGTCTTCCTCCAACCCCAGGAAGGACTCAGACAGCTGCGTGCCTGCCTCGCTGCCCTGATCTCCTCCTTTTGAAATAAAGTCCTTATTACACTGAAAAAATAGCAATTCTTATCTAAAATGAAGATACTCTTCACTGAGTTACGTTGAAGCTGCAGGAAGTTCTCTGGCAAAACTTTCAAAAGACATAAAAGTGCCCCAAATGCTTCTTAATTGAACAAGTGGACAGAAAACCTTCAGTTGGAAAAAGCAACCTAAAATCAGAAACTGTTAGGGTTTCGTGGGCCAGATGCAGGACCCACAGGAAGAGCAAGAACACACAACTGGGCCTCGGTAGAGACACGAGTCCCACAGAGCCTACGCTTAAGGAACGCTTTTCTTTCCTTTTTTTTTTTTTATTAATGCACTTTTTTGTTTGTTTGTTTGTTTGTTTTGCACCGGGGATCGAACTCACGACCTTGCTCGCACCAGGTGAGTGCTTATGCCACTGAGCTAAGTCCCCAGCTTTATTAGTACAGTTTGCAGTGTACCCTGATTGCAGTCATCATGGGGAGCTGGTGCGTGGATGTGACATATTTCTATGCCTTTTAGGTCCTCTCCTCTGTCCCTTCCCCTACATCTCTTGGTCCCCATCTCTTTGGCAAAAGGTCTTTCCCCATTTCCTATTCTGTATCTTTTATTTTCCCCTCCATTCATTTATACTTTGGGTTTTTCATATAAGAGAAACCATCTACTGTTTAAGCTTGTGCATCTGATTTATTTCATTTAACATTATGCTCTCAAGGTGCATCCATTTTCCTACAAATGACTCAAGCTTATCCTTCTTTATGGCAGAGTAGTACTTCACTGTTTGTAACTACCGTATTTTCCTTCCACTTAAGGAAGTTCTGTTTAATCAGGAGCTGACCCGAATAGATGAGCAGGGACCCAGAGGCCCCACATGAGACTATTGCCTAGCCTGGACATCATAGAACGAGTTCAGGAAACTCATTAACGACAGCACAGCAACAGGTTCCCAAGGAAGGGGGACCTGGTTCCCAGAGCTGGCACCATGTATTGAGCAGAATGTCCATCTTTCTCCAGCAAAGACACTTAAAATGCAAAGAAGTGGCAAGTCTGGCTCATGCAGAAGCAGCAGTGGGGATTAGAAACCACCTGGAGGAAGCCCAGACATTGGGTTTCTAGACAGGTTTTACATTTGCAGTGTAAATCTATCTAACAAACCAATGAAATGTGTGAGAGCAATGTCTTACCAAGTAGGAGCTATCAACAGGGAAACAGATTACAGAGAAAGAACTGAATGGAAGCCTGAGACTAAAAAGTATAATAACTGAAACAGAAAATTTAGTAAAGGGATCAAAAGCAACTTTGAGCAGTGGAAGAAACAGTGACTCCAAGAGTACATCAATTGAGATTCTCTTATCAAAGAAACAGGAAGGGAAATACTGTGAACAGAGTACGTGGTGCAGAGCCCCAGAATGAGGGGAGCAAAAGAAAGTGGAACAAGAATATCTGAAGAGACAATGGCAAAATCCCTCCAAAACTCCCAGCAGAATGAAAACCTTTAATCTATACATACAAAGAGTTAATCAAGTTTCAAGTAAGATAAACTCAGAGATTTACAAAAACACATAATGAGATTCTATGCTCAGAAAGTCTGTTATATTTTGTGATCACCAATTGTAAGAGGTCACCTTGCACTGAAGAAGAGCCTCCCAGCAGACTAGTGAGCTCTGGATGTATCTGTGATGACTGATGGGTAGGCAACAAACTGAGGGGGGAGACCGCCCCGGATGGGGGAGGCACCAGCCCATAGGCTTGTAGCCTGGATGGACTAAAAGAGAAAGATGGAGAAGCTTGCCCTTTGTTTTTCAGGAGAGCGCCAGCCTCTCCCATGGTCTTAGATATTCCTCCCCAGGCTTCCTGGGGCTTCCTGGGGCACTGACTCTTTACTTCAGATCCCTTCAGCTTTCCAACACGGACTCACACCAGGCTCCGCAGTGCGGTCCACTCCTCTGACTGAGCTCTGGCTCTGCAGAATCTGCAGATTCCGCTTCCTCCCACCTTGCCTCTGTAGGCAGCCACTGGGACTCTTGTAGTTCTGATTCTGTAAGTCCACCTAATAAACCCTTTGTATAATTACACACATATTTACATTGTCTTTTCCTTCAGCAACCCTAAATAATAGTAATTAATTAATTAATTAATTAGTTTGCAGTGCTGGGGATGGAGCCCAGGGCCTTGCTAGACAAATGCTCTACCACAGAGCTACAACCCCAGTCCTAAAGAGAAAACCCAAAGTTCAGCAAGAGAGAAGGAGCCATCAGACCAAAGAATCCCCAACAATATTAGGAGCCTGTTTCTAGCAGGTCACAGAAGCCAAAGGGCAGTGAGACATTTTAAAAATGCCAAAAGAAAAAAAGTCAACTAAATGCTATATTCAGCAAGATCTTCAAAAACCAAGGAGCAAAACATATTCAGAGATGAAAGGTGACGTGTTTCCTGATGGACAGCTGCCAACGCTGGGCTGTGTGTCCTTGGACCTCACACTTGCTGAGGTGTGACTTCTTCAGTGGCATCATGAGCTCCTGCTGTGGTCTGATGTGCTGGTGGGCCCATGGGAGGGCCACACGGGCTGGGCAAAGGCGTCCCTGCTGCTACCTGCCATGGGCAGCGTTTATCTCCTGGGGCCTCTGTGTGTGGATTGATGAGAACGGAGATGTGACTCCATATGTAGCCCACTGCTTGGTCAGACTTTTTCTCCAATGGCTCACGTTATTATTGGTATTACTCTGTGATGTGGTGAGGTTATTTTTTGAGCTTTGAGCCCAGTGTTATTGAATCTGCTCAGGCCTGAGCTGCAGAACTTGGAATTCCTGCCTAAGTTAGCAGGGTCCGTAAGCCTCTCTGCTTTGCTGGCAGGCCCTGCATGTGTGTGGCACCATGTTTTCGTACCAGTGGTGTGACAAGCTGTGTTTGTCATCTTATGAGCCCTTGCTGCACCTGAGGACTTTCTGTCCACAGCAGCGTGAGCTGTGGCAGAGCTCTGTCCTGTTCTCACCGAAGTGCACGTCATGAGGTCAGATCCGGGACGCAGCTTGTTCATCGTTTCCCTTCAGCAGCAGCACTTTATTCCGTGGAGCTGTCGCCATGGGCACTACCCTGGACTCAGGAATGGGTGACAGGGGACCCTTTTGCTCCAGGGATGCCTGGTGTCCCGGGCTCCAGGGCCTCTGCCTGGGTGTACAGGTGGATGTCTCTCATGAACTGAAATCTGGGTCCCACCCTCACGATGCCAAGAGAAGATCACAAAGCTGTCAGGGCCTCTGGAATGCCCAGCTGTGGGAACTGCAGCACTCTTGGGACCAGGCCCTCTGATGGGGACATGTGCATGAGTGTGGCCAGAACCCCTAGTGGCCTTTTCTAGCCCAGGCTGCTCCTGCTCCCACCCAGACCACGGCAAGGCTGAGCTGCTCTTCAGTCTGGGTCTAATGCTTTCTGAAGCCAGCTGCACACAGCAAATAGACCAGGCCTCCAAAAAGGGGTGGGGGTTGAGTTTCTAAACACTGACCTGGAGCTGGGGCCAGCTGTTCCAGACTCTTTGCCCTGGCTGCTGCCTCAGCGGGTCCTCTTTGGAGCCCAGGCCTCCTAAGTCTGAGGTTCATCCTGCCTCCTCTCCCAGGAGCGCCAGCTGCGGAGGGATGCGCAATTCCTGTGCTCCGACCTGGCCACATCACGCCCACGAGACCAGGTAGACTGCAGCCTTGGCCTTTCCAGGGCAGTCAGCAACTTCATCGTCCACCCTTGACCTCATTCTCTCTGTCCAGCTGATCGACTTCCCAACAAACCTTCCTTCATCAGATCCGTTCCCACCCTGGGCTGGACCCAGGCCCACTGTCCTTGGCATTTGTTTCTGTAACTGCGCCACGTACCACAGCACTGCAGGCTCCGCGCGTGTGTGAAACAGTCTTTAAGAGAGCTCTGCTTCATGCACACCCAGGACAGAGCCCCAGGCCTCAGTATGAGAGTGTGTGTCCTTGAGTCAGCCCGAGGGTGCCACCTTGGTCACCAATGCTCATTTCCTCTGGGCTCGCTTCCCATGCAGCCTGGAGTTCCTCTGTCACCACTCATCATCTTTGCTGGTAAAGTTACGCTCTTTCCTCCAAGGGGTCACCGTGTAACTCCTACCCTGTGTTCCCATGAGGATGTCACCATAGCCTTCTCCTGGGGAGCATCGCAGGCAGGAGGGAGGGGCGTGTATTTTTACAACCACAGAAAAGTCCAGAGGGGCCCCAAAGAGACAGGAGAGTGAACGCCAACCAGGGCTAAGTAGAAAAGCAGCCTGGAGCCATCGCAGGAGCAGTGATCACTCTGTACACCCACCCCCAGGTACCCTGGTGATGCTTCCAGGACAAGGTGGCCTTTGAAGGAGTGTCAGCGCCTGAGGGGCACCTGCTCCACGGGGCTCATGCAAGGGTATAGGGGTAGCAGCTGGGGACGGCTCAGGGTCCCAACCCTGTCCACCACCTCCTCGCTACGCGTAGCTCCTTCCCCCTCGCCCACAGCTGGGCTTTGTCATGTAGGCTGCTGTGGCCAGTGTGGAGCCACCAAGCATTGAACATCTGACACCTTGGGTGCCCTTGAACAACGAGGCCTGTCCACTTGGCCCACTGCCTGCCCACGACAAGGGCAAACCTTCTGGTTGGAGGAGTAGGAAGTTAGACATGGATGGAACTGCAGCATGGAGTCCAGCCCAACCCAGTGCCAACAGAGTCAGCAGCAGCAGCCCCGCATACCGAGGCAGAGTGCAGCCAGTGAGCCTGAGTCCAGGGCTGCTGGCCACACAAGTGCGCCAAGCTCAGTGGAGTCTCTTCCTCTCCAGGAACCCTCGCCGTGTGGCCTGCACGGCCAAGCCCACCTGAGGGCATCTGCAGATGGGAGCAGCCACAGGGCTGTTCAAATGCAGTGTGTTTAAACTTTAAAAGTTTATTACAGGAAGTGACGCTGTGCCACACGTTCCCCTCAGAATCCTCCCCTCACTCTGAGCACACTTGTCCCATGGTCTTTGCCACTTTCTGCAGCAGCTCTGGAGTCCTCTTTCCTGAGGGTCTTTAGGAGATGAAATAAAAATATGGTGACTGCTGCTGCCAAGCGTCGTCCAACAGAAAGGCAGCTCGTAAAAACAGGACGCTGCGTCCTCGTCCACCTTAGTCACCGGATCTGGCACCGTGTGACTTCCGGCTCCTCCCAGGGTCAAGATGACCACAGAAGAGAAATGTGTGGAATCCATTCGGTACATGGGGCCTCCAGGACTAATGACCCTCAGGAAAGAGGGTGCCAGGGCTGCGGCAGACAGTGGCAAGGACGAGGGGACGAGTGTGTTTAAGGTGAGGGGAGGATTCTGAGTTGGACTTGTGAGTTTTACTGTAAAAATTTTATTATTTTTTAACACCAAGTACATCTATAGTTTTACTGTAAAAATTATTTTTTTAACACCAAGTACATCTATTAGAAAAGAAGGTTATGAACTATTCTCATATCTTTCCTTGATGTAAAAAGATGTTTCGATGCCAACATGAACTATTGCTCGATCCCATTCATGGGTATCCGTGACTGACCGAGCCTGCTGCAGTCCAGCAGAGGGGAGGCGTGTAATCCACACTGCGCCACGGTCCGCAGCCTGTGACCTGCCTTCCCAGGCCAGCAGCTAACCGAGAGAGGGCAGAAGTGCCCTAGGACTAAGCGTGCAGCCACCACACGCAAGCGTGTAGCCCAACACCAGTCAGGGTATTCGGGGCTCAGGTCTGCTCTTGCACACAAAGCCACCTAGAAGAAGCACCACCATCGAAGCGGAACGAACGGCACGGATCAGTCACTCACCAAGGGCAATGATAAACAGCCCTTCATAACAATTATCTAGTTAAAACACCATTAACAATTAATGACAGACATCACAGAACTTATTGAACCCATTAAAGACTAATTTACTGGCTATAAAAATATGGCATTAAGAATTTATGGATCATTACCTTTTATTCTAGAATGAAATATTGCTGACTGAAACTCTTAGAAACTGTTGAAAACAATTACTCATTAAGGCCACATGAAATTAAATGATATGGCTTAGCAAAAGAGGAAGAAAAGAAGCCAAGAGAAGTTGGAAAATATTTTTTCAAGGTAAAGCACTAACTTAGTGTGACACTGAATGGATAAAGATTATATTTTCAAACAAGATTAAGATCTACAATTAAAGAGTTTAAACAAAGTAATTTAATGTGCAATGAAATCTTTTTTGGAAAAAATGTATTAGATCTTGACTGATAAAAATTCTGATCATGATTAATCACTGCTAGGTATTTTGGAACACTATTAAGGAGAGTATAACAATGTTAAAATTAATTAACTAATCCCTCTAAAGGGTTTTAAAATATAATACGATGTAACAGCTGTTGCAGCTTTAAAAATGATTATTTCTTTTCTGCCTTGCAACCAAAAGTTGACAGTCAGAAATCAACCTAATTTCATTGCAATTTCCAGTTTATTACACAGTAATGAGATCAGCTTCGCAGCGAAGTCCCTCGTCTTCCAAGAGACCGTATGCACACAGCGAACCCGGAGTGGGTGGCAGGCGGGTGGAACGTGCTGCTTGCACTCAGGGCTGGCCCTGCTGACCTCGGGGCCCCAGGTGTGGGCACGCACCCTGAGTGTACCTCTCTAATTTGGGGATTCTGGTTCTTCAGCACGTCTGGACAGAACAGGCCCAAACCTCAAACCTGTGTCAAGACAGTTTTAAGCTTTGAATAAATTTTTGCCTCCACAAAACAGAATTATAAACCATAAGAATCAGAAAAGATCAGGTCTCAGGGCTGCCTGTGGGAGTGCACCCCTGTAATCCCTACACTCAGGAGGCTGAGGAATGCAGATTGCTGTGAGTCCTGGACTAAAAAGTGAGTTCAAGGCCAGTCTCAACTACATAGTGAGACCTTGTGTCAAAAATAATCAGGTCTCAGCCCCTGGTCTTACAGATAAAGAAACGGAACCACAGAGGAGGTAAGCAACCTGCCATGCCATGCACAGCATGGTAGGGGTAAAGCTGTGTCCCCAGTCATCCCTGCCCCGATTTCTTCTAGAAACACTGTGAGTGATCCGGGGAGGAGCTGTCCCTTCTGTTGGTGCCATGCCATCGCCTTCCTCAGGTGACCCCAGAGGGACTGTTCACACTTCCAGAAAGAAAATCCTGGCTACGAGGACACACCCCTGCCCCCTGCCATGGTGAGCTTGCTGTGCTGGCTGTCTCTCTGGGTCTCGGTGGCACTGCAGGGTGGGTCTCCCCCTGTGACATCCTCCCCAGGTGCACCGAGTCCCGTGGGGTGCAGGACGGCCAGTGTCTCCAGCTCTGTGAAAAGCTGCCGTCTTGTCGCTCCTGACAGCCATCTTGTCAGCACCAGGTACACGATTGTCGTCGGCAGGACGACGGTGAGCAGAGGCCCAAAGCTGCAGTGCACCCGCCTGATGCCTCTCCAGTAACGCGCACCATCGGGGCAGCAGGCGCCAGGCAGAGTCCCACACCTGGCCTCCCACCCGTCTCCTCGGGGTGCGTGGAGGGCTGTGAGTGATCTGTAATTCTTAATGACTCCACGCCAACACCACAACAAAGAGGCGAATTCTCTTCTAAAGATGTAGCCGTTTAATTCACTTGGCTTTAATTTCTTCCTAAAGATAATTATAATTATTACTATATATTCTCACCTTGAAGTTTATATTCTAATTGCTGAACTAAATAGGTGCCAAGTAATAAAAGCAACCCAGTAAATAAAAGGCAGATGAATTCATAGTTGTTTGGGCGGACTTATTGGTGCACGTATGTTATAAATCGCAATATGCCCACAAACTAATCCATAGCTGGAGGATCATTAGCTATGTTTTCTGCAAAACAGGGAGGGGACTCTGTCTCTAAATAATGTTGCTGAGTAGCAGCGATGTGTTTGCTTGCAGCATGTTTAAATTTGGGAACTGGTCAGAATGATGACTTAGCTGATTCCAGGAAATGCACACCTGAAGTATGACTTCCTGTCAGAAGTGTCATTCCACAGTGACAGTAAGAGGCGGCCACAGAGATGTCCAGCCTGTCCTCTGGCTGTCATGAGTCAGCCAAGCACATATGAGACGATTCAGGTCATGACAGCAGATCTGGACCATGGGGACAGGTGTATCACAAGACTCTCCACCCTGAATCCTCATGTGCTGTGTTCTAATAACATGCAATAAGCTGCATACACTGAAGTGGAGTAGTTTGTCATCAAGTGAATAAACACGAAAACCGTCCGAGGTCCCTGTCTGGCTCACAGCCAGCACCACCCGACCCCTCCCCTCCTTCCCCAGCACAGGAGGAGGCCTGGTCCCGGGGTCCCCCGCTCATGGGGGCTGGTGACTTGACCAACCGCAGGTGGCACAGTTCCCGGGGGTGGGGAAGGCACCCCTGCTCTGACCTCCAGGGCCGGGGTTCAGATCTGGCCTAAGTAAAATGCACGTGTCTGGCTCTGGTGAACACGGCCTCCTGTGTTCACCAGCTCCCCCAGGACCCCTGGACTGAGTCACTTGCCCACCTGCCCCTGCCTCTGACGGGATGCTTTAGCCTCCGTCTCACATGCTGAACTCACTCAGGGTCTCCAGAGCTGTCCTGAATCTGTCTCCCTCTTCCTAGGTCTCAGACCACCCCACCATGAATTCCAAATACCAGGACAGAGGTTTGCACAGGCGGGGAGAAAAGGAAAGAGCACAAAAGACGGAAAGTCAGCCGTCCTTGTGTTCGGAGAGGTGTGAGCCAAATAGCGCTTATCGGCAGAACCGTTTCTCTGTCCCGAGCTCTGCTCTTTGTCTGTTGTCTTCCGAGTTTAATCACCTCTGCAGCCTTTGCCCAGGAGACACGGCGGCTGCGCTCTGCCAGGCATGTGGGAGAGTCACTCAGAGCAGCCGGCGCGCACGCTGCGTGGCTCGGGCGTCCCTGCCACAGCCCGAATCCAGCCTCGGCACAGACCCTTTCATCATCTCGTCCCCTCTCCCCACCTCCACTTCTGTCCCGCTCTGAGTCTTCCTGAGGAGTCTGCAGGACCTGGAGCCAGCGCCCAGGTTGGGTGCTAGGCCATAACGAGCCCTGAGGATCAGGGCAGTGCCCAGCCTGGCTCTTGGCAGCCCCAAACTTTCTCCTGTGGCTCTCACAATACGCCCACCTGACGGAGCAAGTCTGGGGTCACAGAAGATTCCAGATTAAAACACAGGGTGCTGGCGCTGTGTGTGGGACAGGGTGCACTCCAGAAGTACTCACTTCATAGCTGGAATCACACTTCACCGCGTCCTTTTCTACCAGCAGCCTGGGGGCCGCACGCCCAGCTGGCGATGTCACTGGAGGCTTCCTAAAGCCATTCCTGTGCAGACAAGGCCGCACTCAGGAGCCTGAGGCTGCACGGACAGGAGCCGCGGCACCTCAGTCTCGCCTCAGGGACCCGACTCCAGAGCTTTCCCAGGCTGCCTCTGCTGTGATGTTCCGAGGGCCTGGGAACACCACTGAGGACTCCTGCAAACCAGTGTGAGACCCGCTGGGGCGGGACTGCCTGTCTTCCCTCCTCACGTCCAGAAACAAGGTCAGGCCTAGGACCGACCCACAGAGGACCTGGAGCCCAGTGCACCTCATCCACTGGAGTGCAGTTCCCACGTCCAGTAGAACTACTGTCCCTGTCCACCCCTCCCTGGGCCAGGGCCTACTCCAAGTCTGTGCACACTGCAAACACCACATCATCGGCCAACACGGGCTTGGAAAGGACTGGGTCCGTGGAAAGGAGCCTGGGTGGTTTGCATACCCCTTCCTTCCCTCTCCCTCCCACGCTCTCTGCTTTGGCTCCACCACTCGACACCCCTTTTGGAGCCAGCACACACCCTCTTTTGTTCCCCAGCAGCATCTGTGAATCTGTAGACTCCGTCCCTTTGTTACACGGAACACAGGCAAATCAATCCGTTAGCGTGAGCTTCCTTTCCACGAGACTGGACTGGGCGCATCCCCTTGGCTGGGTGTGAATTTCACTCTCACCTGGAAGGGTTATTAGTGAATCTGGAGTTGGCAGAACTGGGCGTCACCTCCAGTCCCTTCGAGCTCTGGGGGACCTCTGTCTGTGTCCCTGGCTGCATCTGAGGCTGGGTAGAATGACAGATGAGGACTGGAGCCCACGGAGACACAAAGCACTGGCCCAGGTCTGCAGCAGCTGACCCTGGCCCAGCTCGTTCTCCTCAGCACATGCCAGAAGTCACCTCACCTGCAACCTCCATGACCCACATGGAGGACACCAGGTCGCTGTCACTGCTAACTACACAGGAAATCACCGAATGACACCTGTGACAGACAGGTTACCGTGAGTGGTCAGACTCGATTAAAACTTCGACAACTTCTGTAACTTTTGCCTGGGCTTCCACATCAGAACTGAAGAAGGCCACACACCTCCCCACCCATGGGACACCTGTGTCCATTAGCTTCCCTCAGTGTCCAAGGTCAAGAGCGCTCAGCCCAGGCAGACCCAGGACCTTCCTTTCCTCTTTCTGAGCTCACCCTTTCCCCTGGCTGCTTGGAGCCTCTGCCAGTCACATGTCAGTGGCCAACCTCACCTGGGGTTCTCACTCCCTGTCCACAAAATCCTGTCAGGAACAGGTTGGTCCTCGGAGCCAGCTGGGTCTGGGGTCCTCAGTGCTCTGCTTCACACCCTTCCTGGTTAACGGCAGCTTCTCCTGCAGTCCAGTTCCACTCCATCCTGGTCAGTTCCTGGACACGTAGTGGCTCCCCGCCATCTGCACCGGGGCTGGGGGGTCTGTCCACCCCCACTGGGGAGTCAAGCAGTCACTTACTAGCTTTGTCACATGGAATTTTCCCTGATTTTCTCCAAGTGGGTGAAACTTTAAGAATTCTGGGACTCAAGAAACCAACTGAGACGCCCCATCCTCATGGTCTGGACCAACGAGGGACCTGCTCGGCATGACAAGCAGCCTCCAGGCTGTGCCTGCAGTCAGGGGCACCAGCGTGGTCTCGCATATCTGATTCCCTGGGGAGTGTGCAGCACACAGCCAAACCCAGCATCTGGACATCTCCATCCCGCTCAGGTCAGCTTTCTGGCTACTGCCACCCACCCGCACAGCAACGGGCTCTGCTGATTCTGCTGCAGCCAGAAGAATCAAGGCAGAGCTCTGAGGTGGGATCCAGCCCCTCCCCGGCACACGGAAGCTGAAGCTGCCAGGCCTCGAAGTCACAGTCACGTGCTGTCCTTTGCACACCACAGTGGCCTCCCCACGTGGATTCTGAGTATTTCCAAATATTTCTGTGCCGTTTCTCACCTGCCTGCTTGCGTCCAGCCCCATGGCAATATTCCTGCAGACCAAGAATCAGCAAATGTCACATGCTGGAGTTCTCTAGGAGGCTGAGTGTCCTTGGCCCGCAGGCTTCTGTCTGCAGACACAGGGTTCCTGGTCCCATGTTTCAGGGGTGGCCTTTGGAACCCGCTTTGAGTCACCAGAGCAGCTAGAAGCACTCAGCCTTGGCTGCTGCTGGGTCTGAGGAGTCTTCAAGTGGGCCCAGGCCTGTGTGGGCGCTGGAGAGCAGATGCAGTAGGGTCTGGAGGTGGACAAAGAGACGCCAGTGTCCTCTGCCTGCTGCACCTCTGCCCACGCTGTCTGGATAACGAGCCTCTACCCTCGGCAGAGCTCCGTCAATGGTGTCCGCCCGTCACTTGAAGACAGCACTTTCTTACCCTCCGTTTCAGGGCCCAGGCGCTTCGGCACTTTGCTGAAATGAGACGCACGGCTTCCTTCCTGCGCTGTCCTCCCCAGCTTAAAACGATGCTGAGCGAGTGACTCTCACCTGCGAGGTTCAGCCAAGTTCATCCTCATTCAAACACCGAGCCGTGACACAGACATGAAAAGGAGCTTCCAACTTGGGATCTTGTAACAACCAGCAAGATGACAAGATGAAAATGAGTGACTGCCCTCCTTGAGGAGGCAGTGTGGGCTCCCTGCACGCTGAGGATGCTCCCTCTGCTGTGAGGCCCCCCAGGGCACAGAGCGCATGGCACAGCCAAGGCCACGGCGCTAGTGTCAGGCCGAGTGGCTTCCACGTCCTCTCTGCCCCCGGCTGGCTCTTTGACCTGGGGCAAGGGCTGAGACCCCTAGCTTCTGTGTCCCTGGCATGGTGGGCACCACCTCGTCGGGTGTTGTAAGGACAAGGAGGAGGTACTGTGACTCAGAGGTGTAGCCCGAGTGGGAGCAAATCGACGCGTGAGTCTCTTACTACTGAGCGGCTGGCAAGACTCTTATCCCAGCTACATATCTGCACCAGCCCTGGGGACTCCTGCTTCATTGTTGACTTCTGCAAGCTCTGGCCATCCTGGAAGGCACGCACAGGCCTCCCCGGGCTGCCCTACAATCTCAGTCCCTTTCTGGTTGGCTTCTCGACATTGCCCTGAGTGTACCTCTGGAATGCAAGGCTCCTGGTTCTCGGAGTCCCCTCATCCCAGCCGGAGTACTGGGAGAGCCTCATCGGGCTGGGTCCGGCAGCAGGTTGGGGAGCCTCCTCCTGCACAGCTGGCCTCACTCTCCGGCCAGTGTCGTGGCAGGGACTTAGGAAATTCTGTGCGTCGTGAGAACCACACTACTGTCAGTACAACCTCTAGAGGTGACAGGAAGTCCATAGTGGCCAGGCAGCTGGTCGTAAAGAGCGCCGTCCCAACTGAGAAGAGGCCACGCCCCAGGGGTGACCTGTGCAGCAGCGGACTGGAGTCCCACCTACTTGGAGGTCCCCACTATAAGGTAGGTCTTGCTTGTATCCCCCCAATTTCCCAACAGCACACTGGCTCAGAGCAGCCAGAGGTTTTCTCTCTTCCACTGCAGGCCCTGACCCCTGACTTTTGTCCCCAGGTCCCTGAGGTCTGCAGCCCTCTGAGGCTTCAGGACCCCTCCCCTTTCCAGGCTAAGCTCCAGCAGGACCCACTGCAGCCCCCCAAAGGCTCTCTGAGCTAGGAGTTGCTCCTCCAGGTGCTTGCTTCCTTCCGCTGCAGTGACCCTAGTGACTCGGGAAGCTGGGGTCATCTCCAGCCCAGGACCCCATGAGGCTCCCAGTTTCTTCTGGCCCCAGTGTCTGCAGAGGGTTCCCACTCTTGGCCTGGATGCAGGGCTCAGCTCAGTGAGACCCTCCGCTGAGCCGGCCCTAGCCTGGCTGCCCCCCAGCCCACCTGAGTGTATTTATAGGGTTTTTCAGTGCTTTTTTATCTGCTCTGCACACGGATGCACCAGAGAGGAGCTATAGCCTGCACGAGTTTCACTGGTTCTAGCATAGCTGGTGCCAGCGAGGAAGTGAAGTGCAGTATCGTGAAACGTGAGCAGAGACCACGGGGCTGAGCCCTGTGAAGGGTCCCAGTGCGGTGGCATTGCTGAATTCCCTTTCAGAAGGGCTCACGGCCTGCTCCAGGAGGCTCAGGACATCTGGTGTCCAGGGGTGGCACCGGAAATGCAAGGATCCTACTGGATGCAGGAACTGGGGATGCATAAAAGGCGGAGACCCTGCACTTCCAGAGCTGTCAGAGAGGCTCGGTGACCCCAAGCTATCAAGGAAGAAAGAGGTCACTGTACACCGTCCTGACCTCCCCTTGCCACATCCTTGGATTACAAACAAATGCTGGGCCTCTCTGTTGAATTGTCAGAGAGTAGGAAGCAGGATTTAAAAGCACACAGGCAAATAATGGAGGAATTCAAGGAAATGCTCCGGTTAAATGCCGGTGGACGTGGCCCTCTCCTGACTCAAAGGTGAGAGGACCACCCCTGTATTCATAGGGGGCCGAGTTCCAGGAGCCCCATGGTACCACAATCCAGAGGGCTCACACTCACTGTATAAACTGTGTGCCTATAATCTAATGTGTCCACCTGTGCGCTGTAAATTATCTCTGAATGTCTCACACTGCCCGATACAAGGTAGGTGCCGTGTACATAGCTGATAAACCATGTCGTTTCGGGAATAATACCAGGAAATCAGCCCGAGCATGCTCGGTGGAGACTCAGTCCCACCCCTCAGTGGTTTTGGTCCTCAGATGGCTCAATCCAGGGGGCTAAGCCCGCAGGTATGGGGGTTCACTGTACACAGAAAACGAAACAGCGAAATCTTCAGGGGACTGCTAAGGAAATATTTTTCTGCACAAAAGGAGTAAATCTAATATTTCAGGGAGAAGATTAGCATAGTTTGGAGGAGATTAACTATGGGATGAAGAAGATTTTATCTATGATCTAAGGACAACGTGAGCCCTGTGAGCAAAGCTGGATGATGTGGCGATAAGACAGCCGGCCAGCTTAGCAGTGGCCATGGCAGTTCTGCCAGGGCGGTAATAAAAGAAAATCTGCCACAGCAAAATTTCAAACAACGTGGGAAGAGAAGAGCCAGAGACAGAGTTGCAGGGGACGGGTCAGTGCTGTGGAGGAAGACAGACGGCGGAAGGATGGGGAGCAAGAGCCACACACATGTCAGGAGGGTGCAGCGGTTAGGGGGACACAGCACAAGGTGGCACACAGATGGCCCAACTTCTGAGGTCGGAGGGGCACAGGTCAGCGGCAGTCTAAGGAAGCACTTCCAAGCAGAAGGCCAGAGTCTGCGGTTTGAAATGATTACCATCCACCAGCAAGTAACAAAGGAAGACGCACAAGCAGACACGTCGCAGTTAAGCATTTGATTTCCAAGCATGAAAAATTCCTACATGCAACCAAGTAGATGCTTATAAAATATTCACAGGGAGACACCTCAGGCTGGTTTTGATGTGAGGGTATAATAAGAAACAACTACAGGCTGCTGAGATCAGAAGTTGGAGGCCACGAATCTGTCATCTTGCTGAGTTATTGTTTGTAGATGAAGGGAACAGAAAACCATTTTCATGTAGTGAGAGTTTAGGAAACCGCCACGTATTGCTCCTGACCAATTACACAAACACACAGATTAGCGCCACAAGAAGACTGGAGGTAGCCGCTTGGGAAGAGGGACAACGCCACAGCACAGGACGGTGCTCGACACCGTGTTACTCGGTCTCCAAAACGAATCCGTAACTTACACGCGGTGCTGACCTGGAGTTCATCCACACTTATCTGAAGGACGTAAAATCCTTCTTGATTAAAAGATGCGTGTAGGCAACTAGGAAGAGAAATGCTTCTTCTAATAAAGACTTATCACACCAAACCAAGGGCCCACTGGACCACTGATGGTGGACATACAAGGGGTTCCTGGGCAACTCAAGGGGAGCCCAGGCCACCTCTTCTCAGGGTCAGCTAAAGGGGAACCCCCCAGCCCCTGATCTGATTAAAACGTCTGCTGCTAAGCCTAGAAGATTCAACAAACACATCACCATGCAGCGGCTAAAACACGAATACTTGCTTCACGAGACAGTGCCAGTGGCCTCCCGCTACTGCGAGGAGGGACCTTCCCCACTGTTTCCGTGTGTGCAGTACAGTCAGATGGCCTCACCTGAGGACAGAAACCCTGGGAACTGTGGCTCTCATGTCCCAAGTGGGCAGCTCGCCAGCCGGACGCCCCGTGCTGGCCAGGGCCAGTAACTGTGTCCCCTCAGATGGCCAGCACTGAGGCCAGCGAGGCAGCAGTGTCCCTCCTCCCTGACCCAGCAACTTCTCAGAACTCATCTGGGCACAGCGGTTGGGGTGTGGGCATGGGGGACCACCATGGAGGGGCTCAGAGCCCCACAGGACAGGGAGGAACGAGCCAAGCCTGGTCAGGGAAGCCTCGATGCACCAGGCCAGCACTGGTGTGGAAAGAGGAGCTGGCTCAAGGCTGGGCACCCACAAATACGACTTATCTCAAATGTTTCAGACAGCAGAGACGATGGGGGTCACAGCAGGGCTGGAGTCTGGGAAAGCGGGTGCCTGTGGGGTGGACGGCCGTGGCTTCCGGGGATCTGCAGGGAGCCTGGGGTGGGCACACCTTTGTGGGCTCCTCTGGCGCAGACTGGGGGCCTGCTGTGTGCAGCAGTGAGGACCCCCCACATCAGGTCCTTTCCGTGGGGCGAGCAGCAGGCCCTGCCACCCAGGCTACAGCGAAAACCACCGCACCAGGAAGGGCAGGAAACCCCTGGGTCAGAAGCAGGACAGACCCTACAGCCCGGAGAGGGAGGAGACCCGAGGAGACCTCCCCTACCCGAGTCTGTGCGAGATGGCGGAATGGCCCCGAGGGACTCTGGGGTGGGCTGCAGGTGCCCGGCCAGTGCAGTCATTCACTGTCCACAGCCCACTGTCCACTGACCACAGAAGGGAAGCAGGCGCGGGCAGGGGCCACGTGGGGCACAGGGAAACTGAAGGCCCGGGACCGGAAGGAAGCTTCCCTACTCACACAGCTAGAGGATTCAAAGTTGGGCCACCGAAGGTAACCATGGCAGCAACAAACTCCCTTCTCAGCACTCATCCTGACCAGACTGACTCAGCCTCACAAAAGCCAAGGGGAAGGGGCGCCCCTTCCGGCCACTCTCACACGCACTGTCTCCTCTTCGCCCAGGATGGGAGGGGAGGCAGGCCGCTGTCGGCAAACGCGAAGGTACCAGAGAAGAGCCCGGGGCCAGTGAGTGTCAGGGCCACACACGCAGGGAGCCTGCAGGTGGTGATTCCTTCTTCGAACGCACAGAGGAAAGCGTGGACGCAGCCGAGGTCAGGAGAGCGAGGCAGACAGCGGGGACTCTCAAAACGGGACCCGTGGGGACAGCAAGGAGGGAGGTGGACGCTGAGATGCAGAGACAGAAAAACGCAGCTGGTGTCTGGTCTCTCAGCATCGCAGATACAAACCTCCGAGCACACAGACAGGTGCCGTGAAGGAGCACTCAGTCAGGTGACTTCTGAAGAGAGGACAGGTGACCGAATCCACAGTGCATCTGACCACTTGCCGAGGTGGCCAAGTGACACCTAACGGTGAGAGGGTCTCCCATGGAGGACAGCAGGAGAGGCGAATGGGTTGGAGAACACCCTGAATACGACGGCCTAGGTTCCCAAGGTGGACCGCGGCCCTGGACCCAGGCTGAGAACCCTGTCATTTGCCAACCTGATGACCACAGGGCCCACAGCTGGGCCAGGGCCCACCCAGGACAGCCACGAACCACACGAGGGCAGCTCAGAAGGCCAGGGCAGGGGTGAGCCTCCATGGGGAGACTGCACCCATGCTGCCGCAGTGGGGCCAGGACTCGTGGGACCCACAGAAACGCCACCCAGCCACCCAGCGCCCACCCTCCCGGTGCCCAGGGACAGTAAAGCAGCCAGAGGAAAGCACGGGAAAACCAGGCAAGCAGCCCACTCAGCAAGGGCCACGCCAGGCCGTGGGGACTCACAGCGTCTGTCACCGTCCCTGCGGGTCAGAAAGCACAGGGAGTCAGCAGGAGAGGGAGGCGCCTCGAAGGGCGGGGCTGGCTGTCTAGACCCCGAGGGTCATGCCCTGTGCATGACGACTACTAAACCACCCTGCCGTACAAAGGTCCGTCCCCTGCTGCGTGGACTGTTTTCTGATCGTAACCGCACTGCCACGCAGGCTGCCGAGCTTTCCCCTAGGGAAATCCCCACCAGGGAATCGGAGGGCCACCCTGCACATTGCCCCAGCTGGGGGACCTGGCGGGCACCACAGCCTCTGTGCAGCGGTCATCACCGCTTTCACCCCAAATCATCGTTTTATACTTTTTTTCTTGCATAGGGGGTTGAACCCAGGGCCTCTGCCAGTGCTACATGCCCAGCCCTTTTGATTTTATTGTATTTTTTACAGTTTAGACAAAGTCTCACTAAGCAGTAGCCAGCTCCTGACCGATGGAAAGTTTCATCCCTGGCCTTTGACCTCAGAGTCCAGGTGCTGTCCCCGTGAGAATTCCTTTCCCTCAGTACCCCTTGGCCTGGACATCTGGAGGTGTGCTGGGGGCCTCTCGCTGTGACCCAGTTGGAGTCCCAGGTGCGCACTAGGACAGGCCCCTGTGGGTGAGGGCCCTGGCCAGGCCCGTGCCCTCCAGGTGACACAGTCTCCCCGCCCTGCACACATGCAGCTGGCCCACAGTGGACTCCGCAGCTTCTGGTCCCTGACATGGTCCTTTCTAAATGCACTCAGCTCACGACACTTTTATAATCCTGTGTTCCTTAACATCGGTGATTCTTTTGAGTCAGTCAAGGACTTCAGAGCTGCTTTACTAAAGAGAAAAACAGCTCTAGAGGCAGGAGAAAGCCGGCCAGGTCTCCTGACCTCAGATCTGTCTCGCCACAGCATATCGCAGACTCCTGCTCAGCTCTGCATGAGGAGTGCTAATCACTCGGAGAGGGCCTAGGGCCCAGGGTGTGCATCCTGAACTCAGCCAACCTCTCTTGTCTCCCTACAGGATGGAGGACACCAAGGGAAGCGTAAGGAAGGTGAAGGCAGGATTTCCACTGTGTCCTGTGAAGACCACAGGGCAGAGTTCGGAGTCTTCTCCTTCCCTAAACCCTGGTCCCCCGGATAGCCCAGCCTCTGCAGACAATCACCCCACAATTAGATCACCCCCTAAGCTGGTGATCACCCCCTAAGCCAACAATCATCCCCTAAGCTGGTCATCACCCCCAAGCCGACAATCACCCCCTAAACTGACAATCACCCGCATAAGCCAACAATCACCCCGTAAGCCGGTGATCACCCACTAAGCTGACAATCACCCCCTAAGCCGACAATCACCCCTTAAACCAGCAATCAGCCCCCTAAGACAGCGATCACCCCCTAAGCCAGACATTACCCCTAAACTGGCCATCAATCTATGCCAAGACCTGGACCGTCCAACTCCAAGCAGGGCACTCACCTCATGGGAACCAACTGACCCTCAAGAGGTCAGGACTTCTCCAGGCCACATCGTGCAAACAGCACTAAGACAACCATCACCAGACTCTCATCCACCCTGACAGCCCCATAAGAGCCACCCCCCTCCTGGGCTCGCAGCCAGCCTGACCCGTGCCATCCAGTGCCCGGACTCCTCTCCCACCGTGGGAGCCCCTGCCCACTCTCGACTCTCTCTGACTAAGAGTGCTGCCCTGCACTCAGGCTCCTTGGCCTGGCTTCTGAGCCCATGACCACCAGGCCCCGCACGCAGCGTGGCGGTGCAGCCTCCCACCCCTACTGATTGGGGACGGCGGAGCCCTGCTCGTGTCATCTCGGTCTCTGTCCCTCTGAGCAGTGGGAGAGACAGGAGGGAAGGGAGATGGCAGCGGCCTCCGGTGACTCCAGGGGGCCAAGCCCCACTGTGAACTCAGAGTGGCCGGCGGAAGCCACCATTGCGGTGCACCCTGTACTGGCAGCCGCCGGCCCAGCCCAGGAAGCAGGCATCGCCTTACCTTTCGGGGACACAGTGGCCCAGGCCTGGCGGTTCATCCTGGCTGTGGGAGAAGTTCTGAAACTGGGTCGGTTTCCCCCGCTCTGAATGCTGCAATTTGTAATCCACATGGAGCCTTAGCAGGGTGCTGATCTGGGTCAGGTCCAGGAAGGGCAGCTGGTCAGGAACCAAGGAGGCCCCCGGGCGTGGTCACCGAGGCTCTGAGAAGGGCAGAGGCCCGCGTGTGTTGGGAGAAAGGGCAGTATCTGGCCTGTGCCCTACTCTGGGCCTGATGTTTGTGTTGGCATCTGAAGGGGCACAGATGTCTCTGTCCCCGACGCACTGCAATCTACGCCCCCTTGTACCGCGGGTCGCTTGGAACCGCGGAGAGATGGGCAGCGGGTTCCAGGATGCTTGTCCTTGACAGCTGCTCCTCTGCGTGGTGTGAGCAGACCCTGGATGTTGTCTTGTGGTTTGCTCCAACTCAGTATGCTTTTAATCTCTGTCCTTGGCCACTCTTCATGGGCAGCCCAGGCCCACGAAATGTCAGGTGTCCTCAGTGGCTGTTGTCTCCCTGGCAGCCTCCTTGGTGGGGTGCACCAGAGGCAGCTTCCTTGTCTCCAGGTTGACTTGGGGACAGTGCAAGCCCTGGCCCTTCCGGCGAGTTTCTTGTTCCCCATGGCCTCCGGGAAGGCTTTGCCCACCTGTGGCCCCGATGCGGGTCCAGGCCTCCTTTTGGGGAAGAAAGGCAGTTCCAGAGGGGAGGCCGAGTGGAGACTCACAGCAGTAAACCGGAAGGTCAAACACTGCCGGGGACAATGGCAGGCTGCAGCTCACTCCCTCTGCCCCTGCCCCTGGCATCCCTCCGCCACAGTGCCTCAGGATGGGCCCAGTGCCTGGGGACACACAGGTGCCCTGGGGCTCCTCCCCCAGCCCAGGTCCTCAAACGCAGCCGCCGCCACCCTGCCTGGCTGGGGTTCCCTCTGCCGGCTGAGCCCTTGGATGCGGCTTTGCTCTGCACTGTGACGCCTTTGAGGCGCCCAGCAGTCTCCACTGTAGAACAGGGGGGTCTCAGCAGCTGCAAGGTGCAGAGCTCACCAAGGAACACCAATCTCGCTTCGCGTAGGCAGGATGCGGGAGACTGGAGCCCTGGGGGCAGACAGACTGTGCAGACGCTGACCTGGACCCCGAATGGAGGTGGAGATGGCAGCTGGGGAGTCGGGCCTTGCACACCATCAGGGTGCTGACGGTACCCAAAGGGGGACGTGGAGGACACATGTTCAGCTCCTGGAGACACATGGCTGACAGGCGGCGCTGGGAGCTGCATGCTTTGACCACCATGCAGCTCAGGGTTGGTGCTGCAGGCGGCTGGGCTGTCACATCTGTTTCGGCTGCATAGTCCTTGTAGGCTGTGACCGCAGGGCCTGCAGAGGACAGCAAAGGCATAGTAAGAGTCAGGATGGTGACTGAACCCAGGGCCTTTGCACCAAGCTATATCTCCAGCCCTTTTTATTTCATTTCTTTTTAATTTTGAGAGGGTCTTGGAAAATCATAAAGTTGCCCAGGTGAGGCTTGAATTTGTGGTCCTCCTGCCTCAGCCTCCCAGAGTGCCAGGCAAACTTACACATTGCTTCTTTACAAAGAGGTCAACATGGCAACGCTTTGCCACCCTGGAGAAGAGGCCCCGCCGTGGAGTAAGAGCCCGTCCTTGGAGGCACAGTGGTGCAGCCACGAGCACAGAAGCACGAGGCAGGGGTGCAGCTCAACACCCTGGGCAGGGCTGCAGCTACCGACAGCCACAGCGAGGGCATCAGGTGTCACACAGCTGGGCCTACGCCCTGCAAACCGTGGAGGCTCAGGACACACAAGCACAGGGAAGGTGGCATGACCGCCACTGTTCTTGGGACTCTGGGACAGGTGGGCCTCAGCCAGCCGCCCTCGGTGCCTTCAGAAGCAGAAGGTGCTGGTGCCAGAGGAAATCACAGAGGCCGGGGAAGCACACGGACGCGATTCACCAGGAAAACTGGTAATTCACAAGTTAATGTGATTCCAGTGAAAACACCCAAAGAGTCTTTCCTTCAGGGAGTGGAGATAAGCTGACTCATGATGGGAAACGGCACACAGGACCAGCTAAGAGCATACGACAAGGGAGCTGATCGGCCTCAACAGGGCATCAAGTGTGTCCCAAAGGCATCACTGCAGCTGGGTCAGAGATGCCCTCCAAAGACTCACCCAGGGGGTTTGACGCCCAATGCAGGGACATTCAGAGGTGGGTGGGGCCATGGTTGGCTATGGGGCACTGAGCTCCCCGGGGAATCAATCCAACCATGAGTTCGAGCTGCGTGGGCAATCAGGACCCGGGGCCCAGCCTGGAGAGGACGTCAGTGTCCCCCCAACCCCGTCCCTTCCTGCTTCCTGGCTGCCATGGGGTGAGCAGCTTCCCTCTGCTACTGGTTCTGTCCTGTGGCCAACCCTGGACTGGAGTCTCTGAGGTCACGGGCGAAGATGAACCTCCCTCCTCCTAAAGCTGCGAATGTCAGTGTTGGGGCCCAGCCAGGAAAAGCTGAGTTTGGCTTAAAGCTCTGTCTGCAGAGCTTTGTGAACCTAACTTGACGTATAAACTGACCCTCACCTACCTTGTAATGAGCTGAGTCTCAGCCAATCAGAAGCAGCAGCCAACTGTCAAACTAAACAGATGCAAGATGTAACCAATCACTCTGCACTCACGCCACTTCCTGTTGCTCACCTCACTTCCTATTCTCTGGCTATAAATTGAACCTGCCCGGAAGTGTGGGGGTATTCAGAACTACTCTTGGTTCAGACTACTACCTATTCTAGAAGCAAAAAGTCAGTTAAGAACTGCAGACTTAGGACTGTTATAACTTTGTCTTTTAACACACAAGTCCTGGTAAAAGATGGATCAACCTGATTTCACAAATATTGCAACTCTGTATGTGAAGCTGCCCCACCTACAAAAAGATGAAGGACCAGTTGGGAATAGTACTCGCAACTTGTGTTACAGAAAGTTAATTTCCTTCAGGTAGAAAGAACTCTTCCAAATCAGTCTTAAAAAAGATTTCCAACGCAGCAGCCAATGTCCAGAGTCACAGAAGGGTAGACATCAAGGGGCCCTTTGAGACAAGCAGGGTCCCTGGAAATGCTAGTCCCAGCTGAAGAAGATTTAAAAGAAACAAAGGCAGAATCAGCAAGGGATGGCCTGCTCAGACCTGGCAGCGCCGGCCCCTGCACCAGCCCTCCATCCCATTCTCCCCTTTCTGCTTCCCTGTATTTCAGTCAGTCATGCATCTCCTGATGCCATGGTTTTTTTTTTTGGAGTTCCCAGGAATCGAACTCACCACCTCACACTTACTAGGCAAGTGTTTGAGCCACTGAGCTAAATCCTCAGCACCATGTTCTCCTGATGATGAAGTTACCTTGATCTTCACGCCCTCCTCACCCCACAGCTCCGGGCAGGCGGACCGGTCAGTGGATGTGGGGCTTCAGGAGGAGCATCCATCAAGGTGAGAACTGCAGTCCCCTCCACCCTTGGGAAGCGGCTGGGTCTTCCGGGGTGAGGTTCTCAGCCCAGATCAACCTCTCTGGGCCACTCGTGCCGCTCTCCCTGCCCGGGGTCTGGAAGCGGCCTCGGTCGGTGCCCAGCGAGGCTCGTAGCCCCAGCCCAGGACTCCAGGTGCCCCTGCCAGCTACCCTGGCTGTCTCCATCCTAGTCGTTGCTCTGGCCGGCTTGGTCATCCTCCACCCACCCCCACATCTCTGTGAGGTGGGACAGGCGGTGCTGGTGGCCTGGGCCGGCTCCTGGGAAAGGGGCTCTCAGGCAGCACCCTGCTCACCCCAGCACAGCCCATGCCTGGGGCCCAGACCGCTCACAGGCCTTTGCTTCCGTAGCACCTCTCACTGGGTGCTGAATGTCACGTTCAATCCACGGCCCCTCCTCGCTTCTTCGTCATCCCAATTTATTTTTATTTTTATGGGCACCTGTCTGCGGCACCCAGTGCTTACTCTCGCCGCGGGGAGCTGGCGCAGGTTCGCAGCACGTCCAAATTCTTTCCATGTCCCCTTCCCGATGGCCAAAGGTCCATCTCTACGACCTGTCTTTCGTCTGGCTCTTTAGTTTATTTACACTTGGGTTTCTCGTATCAGAACCATGTGATTTTGAAGCCTGTGTCTGATTCACGTAGCACGATGCTCTCGGGGTATGCAGAGCCCTGATATTTGCCCGCAGACATTGCTGCAAACTGCCCTGCAGCGCACATCACCACCACTGACCAAGATTTGCCCAAAGTCAGGTGTTGAATGAGACTTCTAAACAGTCTCTCTGAAAGGGACGGCATGTCTTCTCTCCTCAGGGCCTGTCAATCTGTTGGGATGTGGATCCGATGAATGGAGTATCAGCAGCCATTTGGACCATGAGGACAAGAGCCTCCCCTAGGTAAAGGGAAATCAGGAAATGTGGGGGCTTTTCTGGTATCAGAAATCAAACTCAGGACCTCACGCTTGCCAGGCAGTTGCTATGCCACTGAGCTATATCCCCCACCCCAGGAAAGATTTCGACTCCTGTAGACCACGTATCTGTGAAACCAGCCCTTCTGTCTGTTCGCCCCTTATTTCTGTTTTAACTATTTTCTTTCCTTTTTATCATTAGGTCTCTGTGACTGGTACTGGCCCTCAGGATAAGTAATAAGTAATTATTTACCACCTCAGAAGGAATAGTTTATTTCAGGCTGTTAGCTAAATTGTTAATCCGCATTTCACGACTTGCCAGAGTGGGTCCAAGTCTCCCTGGCCCCCCGTCTCCTCACCCAGCGTCAGTGTTTTAGCCTGGCCTGTGCTGTTTTCCCCACGGTTTGCCTCATTTCCCTCTCTGGAAGACCAGAGCGTGGACACAGAGCGAGCTGGCCTGTCCTCCACCCCTCGCTGCCCCTTCCTTGGGCGCCTCTCCCTCCTCTCGGTTCTGCTCACAGAGGCCTTGGACCGGATCCCTGCAGCAGCGGCCCAGTGACGCTGACACGAGACTGTCAACTAAATTTAACCTCGGGATCTCTATATTTAGTTCAGACCCCGAGTGGGAAAGCGTTTTCCCAGGAGGTGTGGGGATCGGGGAATGAAGCCGAGCTGTCTCTGCCGGTCCCTGCTGCATTCGGTGTCTCAGTGGCTCTGCGCGGTTGTGGCAGAGTCCGGGCCTGCCAGGGACTCAGTGTCCCTCCGAGCTGAGATGGCAAGAGCAGCAGTCAGGACCCTGAAGCAAGCACGCATGTGTGTGTGTGTGTGTGTGTGTGTGTGAGAGAGAGAGAGAGCCTCGGTGGCCTCACCGTGGTGCTTCCTGGTCCACAGCAGATGGCACTGGACGCAGAGAGGCTCACGCCGGCCCCAGCCTGTGTGGCTGTCAGGTAGGGATGCCGTGACTCGGGCAGCTGTCCGCCTTCCTGCTGCTCGCACCATCCTCCCCACAGGTCGGTGGTCCTGCATCTGTGGAGTCAACGCCAGCAGAAAGGCACATGGCTGCAGAACCAGCACAGTGGCCCCAGGAGACAGTGGGCACAGAGCAGAGGGAGGAGAGACAAGGGCCGGCCAGTGTCCCCCGCTTGGGATCCCCAGCCGCTCCAGTGCCAGGCCTTGTCTTGGGGTGTGCTCTGGGTGGCTCCCCAGTGAATAGCTGTGAGTGTGGGCTCCTCAGCTTCCTGAGGCCTTGGGGAAGCCCTGGTGCCCCTCAGCCTCCTGCTGGCAGGGCTTGCAGCGTGGTGGCTGTGGGGTGCTGCAGGAATGACCGACTTTCTGCTGGAAGCAAGGGCTGTGACCAGAAACACACAGGCTGTGCAGAGCTTGGCTGTTGGAAGTGTGACCAGTGATCCCCCCAGGCCTAACCTGGGCTTCCCAGGACCAGGGGCTCTGCGTTTGCTGGTCCTTAGAGGACACAAGGGCTGCAGCTGACAGAGTGACTGCTCTGCAGGACGTGAGAAGCTGTGACCCCTTCCCTCCTCTGTACCCACAGTGCCAGCAGACCCCAAAGCTCCAGTCCCAGCTCCAAGGGGGAGGCAGGTATGGCTGTGGCTGTCCTCTTCCGCCTGGCCCCTATCCTTCAGCCCCGGGCAGGGGATGCCAGGTCTCTACAGGGTCAGGGACAACAGAGACTCAGCTCTCAGAGTGGTCACGGGACCTCCCTCTGGATTTGGGGACATCTGAGATCAGAGGGAGAAAACTAACCAGACAGCAAATTTCCAAGCAATGAAGCCAAACGCAGGTCTCCAGGGAAAAGCGGGAGAAGAGGAATCTGAGAACCAGACGTTGGATCAGGCAAGAGGCTTGTAAATCGCACCAGGCTCCAGGACCCAGACAGGCATGGACACTGGCCACACAGTCTCCCCGGGGTGGGTTTGGGCCTCCCAACTCTTGGGCAGACTGAAGGAACCCGCCTCCCTGCAGCCCCTGCACACAGTGCCCTGTGGTCTGTACAGGTCCTCAGCCGTCCCTCTGCCACTGCACCATGGCACATGAACAAGCAGCATTCGGGTCACCGAGTCACCTGCTGGGTGACTGACCCTAGCACGTGTGTGGCAGCCTGTACTGTTACGTCCCTTTCGGCCCAGGGGGACCTTGAGAGGCACAGTTCAGTGGCTGGGTTCAGACACCAGAGTGGGTAACTCGGCAGCCTCCTGTTGTCCTGTCCCTCTGTGCCCAGCATGAACAGCCACTGGTGTCCCCTACTCATCACCTACGTGCATCTGCATTGTTCCTGGTGACCCCCAGGCCCTCCGTACTGCTGGGAGGTGGCGGCACCTCTAGGGCGACTAGAAGTCAGGTCTTGGGGACCTGCCAGCAAGGAGAGCAGACCAACCCCTTCCTCTCTGTTTGCTCCCCACTGCCTCGAGGGGACCTGCTCTGTACCCCCTCCATGCACCCTTGGCCTTGATGATCCTGCCTCACTGCAGGCTGAGGAGACAGGCAGGAGTTGAATGACCTTCCCTCCTGCGCACCACTTCTCTCGTGGTGCGGGGAAAGCTTCATCCTGTGGGGAAAGCTGTGCAGCACCCCGGAGCCCTTGGGAGCCTGCCCAGTGCCTGCACGGCCTTCAGTGCCCAGACAGAGGCCACCCATGGTCCCTTGCTGCACCAGGGGACAGCAAATACAAGGAGCTGTGACCTGTGAGATGTCTTGAGTAGTGCTATGGGATCGTTTTGTAGTTCACGGAAATACGGTCCACTGCTAGACTCCCTGAGGACAGCCCTGCTTTGGTAGAGCATCCCCAAGCTGGCCTCCTGACTCACCAGCAGGCTTTGCGTTGGTTTGGGAAGGGCAGGATCCTGGGAAGGTGGAACCTGGTGGGAGGAGGCATGGCCTGATGGGAGGGCCTGATGGGAGGAGGCGTGGCCTGTGGGAAAGGCGGTCCCTGGGGCGAGGCCCAAGGTCCAGCTCCCTCGCTGCTCCTCCCTTCTCTCGGTTTCCTGTGCGCCATGCCGTGAGCATCTCTCCTCCACCAGGCCCCTCTGCCCCTCCCTCCTGCCTTGGAGCTGGTCCAACACCCTAGCCTACCCCTCTTCACACATACCTCCTCTACTCACACCTTCTCAGAGGCCCCTTGCAGTGGGAGTACCCACATGTTGCTGTGCCCCATGAGGTGTGAGAAGCTGCCAATAGTACACCTTTCCTTTCCCCGAGCTGAGCCTCTTCCACCAGCCTTAAAAGTGGACGACACAGGGGCAGTAGTCACACAGCAGCCATCCTGTGACCATGAGGAAGGATCAGGGGAGTTGTAGAAATGGAGACCCTCATGGTGATGTTGGAGCCAGCACACAGGCCTTCTGGTGGCAAGAGAGGTCTCTCTCTCTCTCTCTCTCTCTCTCTCTCTCTCTCCCTCCCTCCCTCCCTCCTGCTCTTTCCTCAGATTTTCCATTTCTGGCAGCTGAATCAGCATTATCTGGTCCAGGGGGCAAGCATCCCCTGACACACAGGTCAGTGTCCCCAGGGTGAATGACAGTACTGATGACACAGTCTGTAGGCATTTCAGGGCCTTGGTGGGTTTTTACAAAGATTTTTAAGGGGCCACATGATGCAGTATTTCCTGAGAAACCCCATCATTTCATATATAGGCACAGCCTCGAAGTGGAATCCTTCCAGCGGGAACTTGCGCCCCGCCCTGCATGACTACCTGGGGCGACCGCACTGCTCTCGCCTGGGCACTGCTCTTGCCTGGCTGCCTCCCGCTGAGAGGAGCAGGGTTTCAAGTCAGAGGGGCAGCTTGTCCTGCTGAGCGCTCTGTGGACAGTGAGGCTGTGCTGGGTCCATGGTGGGAACTGTGGGTGTCCACCCCCTACCTGCCTGTTCGCTGCCCCGCTGGGGCCTCCCTGCTCTGTCCCTCGCCCCCTCTCCCTGCCTAACCCCTCTGACCTGCTATCCTGTCCCCGTGGCTCCCTGGAACAGACCTCGAAGTCTCACTTCACCCCACCCAGCTCCTTATCAGTGAGTTGGTGCTGTGGGTCTCAGCGGGGCGTCTGCAGGGGTGACCTGGATCCCCGGATTCTCGATGTCCTCCCTCTGCCCACCATGTGGCAGGAGCTGAGCCCTTGGCCCCTACGGGCTGTCCAGATGCCCAGGAGGCAGAGTCGCCTGCACACTGTCACCTGTACAGTGACTCATCTGCCACACTGTAACCAAGACCAGCTCCAGGCCCATGCTGCCAGGCCTGGAGGCACAACAGGGAAGGGTTCAGCCCCAGCCCATCCCTGCAGGGCGTCCTTAGGGTAGGGACTGCGAGGACGGCATCAGCCCCAGGTCCAGAGAGCCAGGCTCAGGGAGTCCTGCTGCCTCTGCTGGGGGAGCTGGGGCTGCTGGCTTCCTGGTTGCTGCCCTGAGGTTGTGCCGTCTGTCAGGCCTCAGGGTCAGGAGTAGCGGCCAGCCCTGTCCCTCCAGCGCGAGCCCTGAGCTCCGGTCCCAGGGAGAAGCTTAGGCCCCTGGCCTGGCCTGGCCTGGCCTCCCAGGCGGCGGTGCAAGAGGGCCCATCTGTGGTCCTCTAATGGAAATGGGAACTGGAGTGTGGCCCAGCCGGCTCTGAATCGTTTTTCAGGTGGGGCCACCACTGATTAGCCCGCTTTGTGTCCCAGCCTTTCTGGGGCGCAGGTTGCATGACTAATACCTGGGGCTTTGTGAGCGCTGCGGCGAGGGCTCGAGTGCTGAGTGCGGGAGGGACCCGGCCGGCCCCATTCCCTGGCTATTTATAAAGATAATTGTCGCCTGCGAGGGTTCTAGACATCCACTTGTCCACACTCCAGGGAGGAGCGGGCTCTTTATCGTGTCTGGACTTAATAAAGGGAAACAGTGCGGGCTGGAGAGGGCTGCAGCGTGTCTTCGGCGTAATCCTTGTTTCAATTTTCTGCTTCGCATTGTGTACACAGCAAACAGCCTCACGAGCCGCCTGCTCCAGTTGCCCTCCCAAGGCCGCCTGGGAGGGTCAGCTCGGACACCTTGGGATTTAATAGGCTGTGAAGCCGGCTGAGTGCACTGCAGCTCAAGGGCTCGCGCATGTTTGTGAGGAACTGTATCCTCCTCCTCTGGAAACTGTGCTGCCCACGGCTTTGTGCCCAGGGTCAGGTGACAGCAAACCAGGCATGTGGGGAAGGTCAGCTCGGCTCTGTGCATGCTGCGAGGCCGGGAGCAGGCAGAGCTGGCCTTTCCCCTGCAGGGGAGATGGCATGGGACCCTCGCCTCACAGTGCTCTCTCTGAACCGTGAGACCCACGGCCACGGGAATGTGACAGCCAACATCTAACGGCCTCATGCTTCTGAACAAAAAGCTCGGCTTTAGTCTCCAACTTGCTTTTGTTTTCAGCATTGGCACTAACTATATCCCTTGCTTTGTTTGGTTAAATTTTTTTTTTTATTTTGAGACAGAGTTTTGCTAAGTTGCTAAGTTATCCAGGCTGGGTTTAAATTTCTGATCGTCCCACCTCAGCCTCCCAGAGTGCTGGGATTACAGCTGTTTGCCAGTGCCCCCACCTCCAACCCCAAGTTGCTTTTTTCCCAAGGGACGTTTACATCTTAAACACCCAAACTGTGGAGACACTGGTCTCTGAGCTCCCTCAGAGGGAAGCTCCTCCCTCTGATTCATCGGGGCTTGGTGATTTCCTGCAGGGAGGGGCACAGGCCCTCAACCCTAGGTTCTGCCCCCGGCTGTGACTCTGGGGGGGGAGGATGGCAAAGGTGGCCATGCTCAGTCCTGAGACTGAGAGGAGGAGGCAAGTGCCAGCAGGTGACATGGTTTTAGGGGACCCCTCGGCCCAGCAGGTCAGAAGGCTTGGTCCCACCTGTCACTGCACTTGTCTTTACAGGGATGCAGCAGGCCTGATATCGCTGTTACCCACAGGGACCTTCCCTCGCAGAAATGAGCTCTCCAGGAGGGTACATGATGGGAAGAAGTGCCTGCTTTCGGGCTGGGAAACCAAACTCTCTCTTCTGCCACCAAGGTGGTTAAACCATTAACTGGACCAGTCCTTGAACCCTTTAGTCCTGATTGGTGTTCTTTTGTTTCTAAGCACAGGAATGCCAGCTGGTCGGTGACAGGAGAATTAGCAAGTACCCAGTGCACATCTGAAATCAGAACGAGGTCGGCCTGGGCCCATCCAGTCCCCCTCCCCAGTAATCTGTTACGCAGAGTGAGCCTTCCTCTAGTTGGAGGTCTTTTGCGTGAAAGTCAAAGAGATGCTGGGGAGAGAATTTTTCTCTCCAAGGCTCCCTGAAATTAAGGCAAGAAAATTGGGGTGCATGAGCTGCCTGCCTTCTGCGTGCTGCCCACCTGCTTACTGACCACTCCCTCTTTCGGTTCCACATGGCACAGTACCCTTCCAGAAGGACAAGGCAATGAGAACTGGCATTGCAGCTCCAAATGAGGCAGCCCAGCACTCAGACGCCCCTGGCAGGAAGGAGGTGCAAGACAGCGGGAGGCATTAGGTGGGATTCCTGGAACCCAAAGGTCCCCACCCACAACAGGCAGTACAGCTCCTTCTGCTGTCAGCACAGGTGAGCAGGGGACACTCACTGTGGCCCCTACCACAAGAACAGGAGTCGCATGAGAAACGGGGGAGCTGTAGAATTCCTCTCTTAGATTACAGGAAGCAGCAAAGCAGGAGGAAAGCTGAAAGCAGTGCATCGTGTAAGAACTAAATTTTTGTTATTTTTGACAAAATATGTATGGAGCTGAGGTAAAATAAGCTACTTCATGCTGTTGGGACAACTGGATGTCAACATGCGAAAGTATGATTTAGATTGTTATACAAGATAAAAAATTAACCCGAATAAATTAAACACTTAAACATAAGGTTTGAAAATGTAAAACTACTTGAAGACAGCTAGAAGGAGAATAGCTGGGCAGAATGAAATTTTTACATGTACCCAATACTCACAATGAAAGTAGCTATTATGTATCACAAATATGTACCAAGGAATATGTTTTTAAAAAGAAATATATAAAACTACTAGAAGAAAACAAAGAGGAAAGCTCAACACTGTTCTAGGCAATGACTTTGGATCTGACTCTACAAGCACAAACGACGAAAGTAAAACTGGACAAATGGGATTGTTTGCACCAAACTAAAAATCTTTCTCATAGCCAAGGATATAACTGACAGAGTAAAGAGACAGGCTAGATAAACATATCTATTAACCGCACATCTGATGAGGAGTTCATATCCAAAATAGGTAAGGAACTCAATCAGTCCAACAGTAAAAAAAAAAACAAGTACTCAAAAAGATGATCAAAGTATCTAATGGACATTTCCCAAGAAAAGTAATACAAATACATGACAGTTGTCTTACTTTCCTTGTCTCTGAGACAAAATACCCACACATTAAAGGAACTGAGGTTTCAGCCCATGGTTGGCCAGCTCCAAGGCAGGACAGCATGGCAGAGGCGCCTGGCATAGGAGAGCTGCTGGCAGCATGGCGAACAGGAAGCAGAGAGAAGGGAGGAGCACAGAGGGAGGTGGACTTTCCAAGCCACACCCCCGGGACCACTGCTTCCCACCAGGCCCTGCCTCCTAGCAACTAGTCAGCTGTAAACTCATGGGTGAACTAATCCACTGATGAGCGTCACACCCCATGACCCAGTCACCTTCCCAGCCCCACCCTATGAGCACAAGGGGCTTTGGGGGATATCTAGACATAGACCACAACCCAGCTACTGTATATGAAAAGCAGGCACTAGTCAGTGGAGAAATACAAATTAAAACCACAGCAAGAAATCATCTTATACCTGTTAGAGTGGCTATTATCAAAAACACATATAGAGGAAAGGTTTGGCAGGAGTGTAAAGTAGGACTGTTGTGGAAAACAGCATGGAAGTTCCTCCAAACATTAAACATGGAACTATCATATGGCCCAACAATCCAACTGCCAAGGACATATCCAAAGGCATTAAAGTCAGCCTGTGAACAAGAAGCCTACATGCCAAGTTCAGTAAGAACCAAGATGTGGAACCAACTGAAACGGCCTCAACCCGTGACTGGAGAAAGAGTGAAACACTCCCCAGCACAGCACAGGGTGGGTCCTGCCACCTGTGACAAGATAGAAGGACCTGGGGGACATCACGCTAAGTCACACAGGCCAGCATAGAGAGACACATGACCCATGAGCACGCTCCTAACTCATCAAAGTGGAGCTAAGAATCCAGTGGCCAGGGCCCGGGGTCAGGAGCAGTGGCAGGTGCTGGTCCAAGGACATGGAGTTTCAGTCAGACAGGAGGGACATGCTCAAAAGATGTGGACATGGTGACTGCGGTTAACACATGGCTGTAACAGTTGATGCACTGTGTGGACTTGAGAAGTCTAGAAGCCTAACTAAACTCAGCAGTTCTATACCCCAGGGCTCAGGGGACGCGCCCTTCGAGCTCCAGGATGCTGTTCACTGCTTCAGTTTGAGAAGTTCAGAAGTTTAACTAAGCAGCTCAGCAGAGGGCCAGGGTCCTCACTTTGTAAACTTCCTCAGCCTGTGCACGAGGAGGGCACAGAGACAGTGTGGGTGTAAAGCCCCCAGCCCCACACGCCTGGCGGTGACCTGCATACGAGAAAGGCAAGTGAGGAGGGGCTGGGCTGGCTCTTCGGAGGAGCTCCCGTCTTCCCTTCAGCTTGGTGTCATCTCCCGGCTTCTGGCACAGACTGCTCGGCTTCCACCTGGGGCTCCTCAGCCTTCGGTCACAGACTCCTCAGCCTTCCATCGCAGACCCATCAGCCTCCTGACACGGACTTGCATGCAACCCTGCAGTGAGCTCCAGACCTTGGACTGGATCCTTCAGCCTCAGCGCGCAGACCCCCTCTGCACACTCCCTCATCCGACTCCGTGGCTGACCATCGTAAGCCAAGCTTGTAATTTTTACACATTTGTACGGCTTGTGTTACATCTGTTTCTCTAGTAAACCCTGACTGATACAAAGGCATTCTGTTAAAACCGTAAACCCTGACTGATACAAAGGCATTCTGTTAAAACCGTAAAAATTTGGCCTATGAGGTGAGGTAGATGGTAATTATCTCTGTTTAACCACTTCCCAAGGTATACAAACTTTAAAATGATACAGGAGTCGGGATAAATGTGTACATCTGTCCTTGCCAATGAAAAACAAGTTAGATAAAATAAACAACAAAGTCAAAAAATATTCAATTACTCAAAAGTCAGATTTCTAGAGTAAATATCACCTCCCCTGCCCACTAATGTCAGCTCCACCCTGAAAGACTGAACACAGAAAGAAGGAGTATGTCACTGGGGTGGGGACACAGTCACACAGATTGGCCAGCAAGGAACCTTAGCCCCATGCTGGGCCAGAGTCGCCTGTGTCCTGGTTCAGGTGCTTATGTGGCTGCCACCATGCTCTACCCTCAGGGTCTTAGCAAGTTGTGACAGAGTGACTTCTACTCTGAAGAGGCAGGAGTCAACACACTTACTGAAGCGCCTCAGTCATAGCAGGTAAATCTCGGAAGCGACCTGTGTGTCCATCACAGGACAGGATGGATGAAACAGGAAAGTGGGGTAAGTACACAATGGGGCACTACTCTACCATAAAGAAGGATAAACGTGCGTCATTTACAGGAAAGTGGAGGCACCTTGAGACCAGAATGTTAAGTGAAATAAATTGGACACTCAGCTTAAACACGGCAAGGTTTCTCTTATATGAGAAGCCCAAGTATAAATTAAATAGCAAAATAAAAAATGGATAATAGGAAACAGATCTTTTGCAAAAGGAAAAGGGAACCAAGAGATAGAGAAGGAATTAAACTGTGCCAGGTACAGGTACCAATGTCCTAGTAAGAATGTGATCATTATCAATTGCAAACATGAATAAAAATAAAAACAAAAATTCAAAACAAAAGTTAAAAAATAAATTAATAAATTGCCTGGCACTTAAAAGTGGACACCAGCTCCCTGCCCCTCAGGGCTGCAATGAACACAGGCGTTCTGTCCATCAGAGCCAGGAGACCAGACCCAGCTCCCGTGACTTGTGCTGTCACCTGAAACACCCCAGGGGAGGGCTGAGGCAGCTCGTGAGTGACCAGCAAGTGGCATGGGCACAAACACACCTTGGACACCGCGAGCAGCGCAGGAGACCGGGCCAGGTGAGAGCACAGCCACAGGGTGCAGAGAGCTGAGGTCCCCGGGCCTCATGCTGTCCCTGGGGACCAAGGCCAGCAGAGTGGCTGCATGTGAGTAGCCTCCCCAGGATGGAGCGCAAGGGCTGAGGTCTGAGGACTGGGGAGCTGCCGCAGAGGGGACCCTGCTGGCCAGTGCAGCGTGCCCCTGCCCATGGATTCCCTGGAGGGAGGGCGGCCGCTCCTCCCTGCTGACAGGACGAGGGTGGATTTCCAATCGTTCTCCCGTTCACATCTGCGTGGATGTTTTGCATTTGTTTGGGGCTTGCATCTGCTCCCAAACAATGAGCAGTAATTTTAAACCTGTTTAGCTCGCGGTTAACCCAGATACTTCTTTTGTGACCATTTCACTCGCATCTGGGCTTCCATGCAGAGAGGTTGTGTGCAACAAAAGAAGTGCAAAATGGTATCAACCAGCAGCTGTGCAAGCGGCAGGAGGCAGCGGCTGGGGCACAGCCACGCCAGGGTAGGGACCCAGCGCTGAGCGCCTCAGATCCTGGGTTGGGGCTGCCCAGGGCTAGGGGCTCGGGGCTCAGGAAGGCTGCAGACCAGGGCACTGGAGGCGGACGGCAGGGACCTCTCAGCAGTGCTCAGGAGTCACACCCCAGCGGGGCAGACACAGGCCCCAGAGGACGAGCACCCAGACCTCCGAGGCTTGTCATGGGGCTCGGACCCAGGAGGGAGCTGACTGCTACCACCAAAACAGCTCTCCCTCTCTCATGTGCACCCTAAACCCGTGTGAAGTTACGGAAACTTGCTGAGCGCTGGACTACCCAGTCACCCATAATGACCCTCAGCCTTAGGAGGCTGGGATAGCCCAGGGGTGTCATTCCTCTGGGCTTTTGTGGCTGTAAGTCAGCTACCCAGCCAGAGCTAGAGGTGGGAACAGCACCCCCTGCAGGGCCAGGGTCTGCGCTGTCCCCAGATACTGCACAGGGTGTCCTGAGACCCACCCAGGGGCCACTGAGACCCTTGAACCATTCGTGGTCCCAGAGTCATAGCACTTGTGAAAGCGACGTCTGAGCGTTGGACGATACTCTCTTGGCATCAAGGTCCTCAGAGCTGGTGCTTGTCACGGGAGCACACACCTCACACGCTGGCTACAAAGCGGCGATGGAGTTCGCGCCCAGCCCCTCCTCGGGGTTGATGATTGCTAGAAACAGTACACTGGCCCCTTGCTGGTGTCAACGGAGCCTTGGGACGGAAATATCCATGAGCCACCTGGGACATGGTGCCCCAAACCCCATGTGGCTGTCAGTGACAGGGGCTGGGATAGCAGAACTGGGGTGCAAATTTTATTTGATTTTGGGTAAATTAAACCCAAACTGAAAAAGGCATCCATTACCAGTGGTGACCACGTTGGCAGCACCAAGAAACATCTCCTGTCCCTGCCACACCCAGGAGGGCTCGGGCAACAGGAACTCCGCACAGAGGAGCTCCGACTCAGGAAGCAATTGATGTTTACAACCTGAAAATTTGATTTTCATTGGTATTTTTTTCGCTTTCATTGCTCTAACATGAAAAATGTCCCTAGAAATGAGACAAGAGGAAGCAAATCCATTGCTTGAGGCCCACTGCTTTTTCCACGTCCTCAGGGACGGTTGTTTTTAATTCAGATCCATCCATTTCTTTCAAAACTCTATTGCACTAGTCAATCATATACGCAGCTTTTTTCAGAAACCACTGATCAATATAAGGCAATTAGCAATCTTTTTTTCTCTTAAAAGTCATGCAATAAGTCAAGTTTTTGAAGAACGGTTTTCAAAATGTGGGTACTACAAAATAAGGTTTATTGGGATCTAGGTGGATGATGTCCCAGCACCCACCTCCGGTGGCGGTTTGTGCTTCCTGGGGCCAGCGTCTCGGCTCGGGGCTGTGTGCTTGGGGCTTGGCAGGAGCCCTGGGAGCCCGCTGCATCCTGCTGTGGCACTCTGCCTGCACCAGTTTCTGCCTCCGTGGCAGAGCCGTTGTCAGTTTCTCACTGCACTGCAGCAGAATCAAGCTCACAGATACAAGGCATTCGGAGGCTGACACTCCAGACTGTCTTCTTTCGACACTGCAGGCCACGGTGGGCTGCACACCCTGTGTCCACACGCATCAGGTAACAGCAGAAAGACGAGTCCACCACAAGCAGACAAGGAGAGCTCGAGGCCGGGCCACTTCATGGGAGGTGCCACGGTGCTGGGGACTCTGCAGCGGCCACACGGGATTTCTCAGCCTTGGCCAGGGGCAGCATGACCCAACAGTGCCTTGTTGGGGTCTCCTGAATCCCAAAGAATGTTCAGGAGCATCACTGAGCCAAATCCAGAAGCGGAAACCGCCCCAGCCAGGACACCCTGGATCCAGACGCTGTCACTGTCCCTGGGAGCCTGGCTGGAGCCTGCGGCCTCCGCTGAGCTCTGCTTACAGAGCTCACGGATGCCTGGTGTCTGCCCCAACCCCGAGGCTGCTCCAACCGCAGATTTGAGGGTTTTCAGGAGCCAAATCACGTTGGTGGTGGAGATTCCACCCGACAGGCCACACCAGTGAAGGGGAACACTCTGGGAACAAGAATGACGGGGATTTCTTCTTTATTTTACATGCATTGAAAATCACACACACATGCACCGCAGAGTTTCATTTTAATAACACAAGGAATATAAAATGCACCTGATTTATCAAAGAAATTACACAGTAAAGTTTCCTGTCTTGCTAAACCCTTTGGATGTGTCCCAGTCAGACCTCGTCTTGGGGCCACAAGGCTGTCCCTAGTAAGTGATAATGCTTGTGCCTGTGTTTGTGTAAATATGAACTGCAGGAGCAAACACCCCCAACACACACAGCATCACTCCCAGCCTGTCTTGCAGGGCAGAGTTCATCTTCAGCGTCCTGCTCTGCAGCCCGTGGGCCCCAAATTGCTGCTCTGCAATGTGGTTGTTGAATGAATGTGCGATCTGCCGGGGCTGCATTCAGAAAGGTCAGCAGCCCTCTTACCATGATGTGAAAGGTTTGGCCTTTACCATGATACTGACCCAGCAGCTGCCCAGAGACTGACCCAGAGAACTCTCCTGTCCTTGAGTCTACAGGGCCAGCAGCCCAGGAACACAACAGCACTCAGCCCCTCTCCACAATTTGTGAGGTTCACACAGGTAATTTAAAATGTGCCGAGGTGACGCCACCAGGGAGCAAAGGGAAGAGCCCTGCAGAAAGAGAACCTGGCAGGCTGGGGCCAGTGTCCTCGAAGGCGCCTTGCTGGCCTCGCAGTCTCGGTAACAACTGTTCCTTAAAACTGAACAACAGCTTTCACGAGCACAGCTGAGCAGTCTCTTGTTGGAGACACTGCTCAATAATACGATAATAAACTGTTGGACTGCTGGTGTCATCAAGGGCTGCTAATAACATGCCTCACACTTCATTTTCTTTCTGTAGGGCATGTTGATGAAATCGAGCTGGCCCTGCACTCTGCGCTCCAGCGTGGTTGATGGCACAAGGACCCGCTGAGGGCCTGGGCCTGGGGTCCTGTTCCGTGCTGCATGAGGTATACGCAGAGGCAAAGTGGCAGGGGAAAGAGAGGGGAGCCGTTTGCAGGAGCTGGTGCATGCTAGGGTGCTGGGGCTGCCTGGGCAGTCGACAGCAAGTGGGCCTGGAGGTCCGGACCACACTGGGTGACCCAGGACCCCTGGAGGTGACCGTGGCAGTCAGGTGGTCCCGGCCCAGGCCGCCCTACCCAGTTTCAATGCAGGGCGTCAACTTGCAGCCTGGCCGAGACTCCAGGTTCACAAACTGTTTAAAAACACCCTCCCTTCTCGTTGGTAAACAGCGCGTCTGCTGATCTAGATGGAGAAAATTAGTGTTTTCCCGTGGAGTTTTCTGGTACATTACCTCGACTCAATGCGTGGCTCGCACGTGGCGCCTCACTGCCAGCCCGCACAGGATCGAGCACTCCGCCACCAACCACAGGCGTCGCGGCGATAATTTGACAGGCGATAAAAGAGAATCACCTTCTCGGTGCAGTTTTTATAGTCTATTCTTCACAGTCTCTGTCACTGGAGTGGAAGAAATGAAGATGTACAGTTTAACCAGTATGTTTACATGCATCCAGCAGATACTTTTCTTTGTAGATTAATTGAATTACACCTATAAAATACTTATGTTGTCTGCTTATCAGTCCAGAGATGATTTTGAACAATTAGGGGAATATGTTTGCATTACTAATAAAAGATTACTACCCCAGCCAAGCAACGCTGGAAGATCATTCTCCACCCAGAACATTCTCAGGGGGTTTCACCAGGGTCCTCTTTCACGATTCTCCAGGGAACCATAACTCCACCGAGGAGTATGAACTCGAGTTCAAAGTACGTTGCGGTAAACCCAGGTGTCTGCATGACACTCAGGTACTCTGGGTGGCCCTTTAGGAAGGTGGTGGGTCCCAGGGCTTGGAGCTGGTATGAAGAGGGGTCTCTGTGGGCATGGCCTGGAAGGGTCTGACCCTTGCCCTCTTCCCTGGGTCTCTCTCCACTTCCCATCCTCCACGCCCCTCTGCCGGACTGTCCTGCCTCAGAGCTGACTATGGACTGAAATCGTAAGCCAAGATAAACTGCTCCTTTAACTGTTGGTGTTAGGTCTTGGGTCTCAGCAACAAGGAAGTGACTAAGACAAAGTACAAAGCCACCTCACCGGCGAGGCCCCAGCATAGTCACGTTCACAAGGAAGCAGGGAAGCTGATACCACCAGAGGGGTGGCACCAGCCTGGTTCTATCTCCCGGCCTGGTAGTCACAAATCATGTGACCTTGAGCAGGGCCTCCTGTAGCCTGGCTCCTCCAGTGCACCCTGGCAAGCTGGAGCCTCAGAGCTGAGCACAGATCCCCAGAGAGCAGGGACTGTTGGAAACCGGGCTGGGTCGGAGCCAAGACAGGACGCATGGGCTCTCAAACACCAACAGCAAAGAGAAGATGGGCGGGGAGGAAGGAGGGGAAGGAGGAGAGGGAAAACACTTCCTGGTCTACCTGCCGGTTCTCTACCTTAAACACCCTCGGTTAGGCACAGTGGAGCCGGCTCCACACCAGCCCCCCAAGCCGTCTGTGAGGCCTGGGCTCCCTGCTCCCCACTGCACCCTGTTCACATTCCAGTCACAGTGCACCTAAAGACCACTATTAATGTGTACGGCTGTGCAGGAGTGACGCCCATCATCCTCATCGCCATTCGCCCCGTCACGTGCCCTTCCCGTTCTGCCGGCCTAGGCCTTAACGAGTTCTGGTGACTTCCAGCAGGGCAGGACACGGGACTGCACTGCCACCACTGGTGTCCACAGGTGGTTCCCCGAGGGTCGCACACCACACACCGATGTCCAGCTTCCCCCAGCGGCTGGAGGCACTGGAGGGGAGGTATTGTCCCGTGGAATCCCCAGGAGCTCAATGGGGCCGACGTGGTGACAGAAGCTGGCTGGATCGTCCCCTCCTACACCAGGACAAGGAGTGCCCCTCCCGGACTGTGTGCCGCCTCTGTGCCCCACCAGGACCTGCTGCCCTCAATCCCGGCCCACGGGAGGCACGCGGCACGCAGCTGCTGTGAGTACGCATGTGCACGGGCATGTGCATGTCCACTGGTGTCTGGTGTGGCAGTAGATGCAGGGATCAAGCACCCTGAGTGAGGCCCCTTGAGGCTGGCCCCTGCAGGTCCAGGGGAGCCACGCAGGTGACCCCAGGTCTGTGGTGTCAGCACTGAGCCCAGAACAGCCAAGCCCGGTGTGGTGCTCACATGGCCATCATCGAGGCCCCTCACAGAGAGCTGGGCACAGGGTGGCGTGAGAGCTGCAGGTCTCTGGCTCCAGGGACAGTGAGGGGTGAGGAACGTGGGAGAGGTGAGGGCCGAGGCAGGGAAGGGAACGCTGACCGTGCAGGCCCCAGGCCACACCAGGCCCTTGGGCAGTTAATCCAGCTGGAATGCGATGGCCCTGCAGGATTTACAGCTGGGATCCGGTGTGTGGGGTGGGGACAGGGGGTGTACCCCCCCCACACCTGCCAGAGTCACGTCCGCAGTGGACAGGGCGGGTTGGAGATGGCAGAGTTCTGGTGTGGACGCCATGGAGCTTTGGCCTGCACTTCACGGCACCAGGAATAGCCAGGTCGCATGGGGGAAGGTGCAGGTGGGGACTAAAGGGCAGAGCAGCCTCAGGCTGGAGGGCACTGCACATGGGAGACAGGCTGAGATCTCCAGTGGGGCTGTGGCTGGAGATTCTGGGACTCTGCCGGCTCCAGGTCTCAGGAAAGCGCAGAGTGCAGCCCTGCAGCCCAGGTGGCTGGCAGCTTGAGGAAGGGGGAAGTAGGGGAGACAGGTGTAGGTGTCTGGGCTCATCCCCTAGCCCTGGGGCCCTGGCAAGGGTGCATCCCACAGAGTATGTGTCTCCAGTCACACCGAATTCAGTGCTTCTTAAGGACAACAGAAACGGAGCAAGGCCCCCACTGCTTGCCTGTGCTGGCTGTTTCGGGCGTCTCTAGGACATGTATCGGCACCTGCACTGCTGTGAACATGCGGGGAGGAGGCAGGGCTCGGTCAGGTGCCACCCCAAGGGCACGTGGCCAATGTGCAAGGGACCTGGAGATGGGGCCTCAGACAGTATCCCCGTCGATGAGGCAGAGGGGGATCAAGCATCTGCTGAGCTCTAATCCAGTCATATGCACCCCAGGACCTCCCAAGCAGGGTCCCACTTAGATGTGGCTGTGGAGGGAACTGCATGTGGGCTAGGGACAGGGCTCGCCACAACCCCAGACCCCAGTGGCAGCTGGGGACCTGTGTCCACGTCACCCCTTACCATGACTGTGAAGCCCACACAAGTGACTAGGGAATAAGGCGTCATTAGACCACGAGGTCACACTGCTCTTAGCTAACTGAAAAGGAGCCGCTTCCACCCTGAGCAGCTCTGTGTGTATCAGCTGCACAAACTTGGGGGATGTGGGAAATGGCAGGACTGTGCCTTTGGGCCTCGTCCCCACGGTCACCAGGCCATTGGCTGAGCCCACTGAACCCAGGGCCAGGTCCCAGTGTCCCCTCACGCTTCCTTTAAACCTGGAAGCACATTTGGATCCGAGCACTTTTGCAAGGTCTGAAGCCCTGCTAGGCGTGCAGGCCTCAGCATGGAGTGGTGGCCGTGCCCCGGCCCCCAAGCCCAGAGGCCACTGCACAGAGCCAGGCTGCTGCTGCATAACAAAACAGACCCTCAGCCGCCGCCACTGGCTGCTTCCCTTCAGCGTCATCTCCAGACCTCATGGAAGAGGAAGAGGACGCGGCTTCCAGCCTCTGCCCCTCCTGCACGCATTCCTCCCCACAGACCCCACACGCCCGGCCTCCGAGCAGATCAGGACCTTCGTACACCTGCGGTGCGTGTGCAGGTTGTGTTTCCTTCTCCCACCCTGTGTCCATTTGTCCCGGCCAGCTTTTCCGTGTGCCTGAGCACCCTGCAGGAGCTGAAGCCTCTCTCACAGTGGGGGAGGCTCCGGGCCCCTGTGGTCCTCGTCCTTCCTGGGCACTGTCCTCTTCCTCCACCTCCTCCTTGAGGCTTGCTCTTTCTCTCTGGTCCCCCGCTCTCTGCTCTGGACCTTGGTCTCCTGAGCCTGCGTCCTTGACTCCCCAGCACCCCTGCACCTCTGATGGAGCTCAAGGGCTTCGGGACAGTTACTGTCCAAGAGTGACCCCAGCCCAATGGACCGCTTGAGTTTAAGAGCTGAAAGGAAACCATTCCTCCATGGCTCCTGGCATCTGCTGCCCCGTGGAGGACTCTGGAGCCCTCTAGCCTGCTGCCCCAGGACTGAAGTGTCTGCCACTGGGAACTGGGTTGTCCCCAGGGGAGGGAACAGGCCAAGAGTCACTTTCTCCCTTTACACCTGCTGGAGTGGCTGTGGCCTGCTGCAGGCCTGCCTGGGTCCCAGAATCAATCTGCTTCCCTGGCCTGGGCGACCACGTGTCCCTTCCCAGCTGCCAAGCACTGGTTCCCGTCGCCTCTGCCTTGTTCTTTTGTGTCTTGGGTTTACATCCTTTAAAAGGGTCACTTCATTATCATTTCACAGAGGCTCCAGGAGGGTGGTCAGCCTTTGTGGCCAGTCCAAGGCCTGCTTGGGTCTGCATGGACAGGGATGAAGCCATTGGCTGTCCCATTGCCCATGAGGAGACCGAAGGCAGGAAGATGCACCCGCACTGTGGTGCGTGTCCCTGAGAGTGCTACAGGCAGCAGCCCTAGGCCAGACCTGAGGCTGCCTCTACAGAGCACTACGCCTCTACAGAGCTGATGTGCTACTGTCCTGAGGACAGGGCCGCGGGTCCTCTGGGACCTGCAGAGGGAGCTGCAGGGCCCAGCCCTCCAAGGGGACACAGACCCACAGCCACATGGCCCACAGCACAAACGCCTCTGATGCTATATGCCAGGCCCTCGTCCCAGGCAGCGGCCGGTGAGGTTCCACAGCCTGGAGCAGACAGGAGCCTTCGCGCAGAGCTGCTAGCCCGAGGTGCTCGGGCTGTGTGGGCCAAGCACAGCTGGACTCCGCCGGTAACAACCGGAACTGACGTGTGCCCTGCCATCCCCTCCACGTCTTCTCTGCTGGGTACCGGGAATAGCAGAGCTGCCCCAGGGTGGGTCCACCTCAGTACCTGGGACACTGGGACTGTGCTGGGGAGATGGAGCTGTGTCAGCCACCCAGAGAACTACAAAGTGGTTCCACAGAGTTCACTCTGTGACTCGCTTTCTCCTTCACTCTCCGTGGCCAGGACAGGGCCCTGGGACAGGAGACGTGCGGACCAAGGAGAGGGCTTGTTTGTTCGCTGTCAGTAGTGTTCCCATGCCTGCCTAGGGCTGGCTCTGCACAGTGTGAGGGAAGAAAAGCCTCTTCTCACCCCTCAACTTCCCCTTCGCCTTTATCCCAGGGGCTTCTCTCCTTCTCTGCCATCCAGCCATCACACCCCAACTTGGGGCAAAAAGCAGAGCGACTTTCTGTTCTGGTCTCTGTCTAAATGTCCCCAGGGCCTCTTGCACTCACAGCTGGGGCTTTTGGGAGGTGACTGGATCCTGGGTTCAGAGCTGATTTACTATGGGGGACTGGCGGTAGGGGGGCTGGTGGCAGGTGGCTGGGCCTGTTGGAAGAGGTGGTCCCTAGGGCATGGCCTGAGGGTCCAGCTCCCTCCCAGCTTCTCCCTTCTGTTTCCTGTCCACCATGCCTGAGAAGCTCTCCACTGCTGGGCCC
>PVJX010014505.1:0-44795 GCA_004027295.1 Dolichotis patagonum | reverse complement strand
GAAAAGAAGATTTCTGTGTCACTCAACTAGTGGTTTCTTTCCAAGATCTGAAGTCTTGGGATTCAGGCGGTAACAACTTTTTATACCTACCCCATGGGTTTTTGAGGTTCTCTCCCTGCACCAGTTCCTCTCTGTCCATTCCTCCAGTCTATAGTTACTGTCCAAACCAAGGCACCTCCTTGCTCCTGTTAGCGTTCAGCCCTCCTGACACTCAAGTGTGCCATCGAACTTAATGTCCACAGTCATGGGGTGTGCTTGCTGCCTTCTCTCCTTGGGACATTTTCCTCATTCCGGTCAGGTTGGTTGTTTAGTCCTCACCTCTGCTACCCTGCACTGGTGGGGAAGCAAAATGTAAGGCCAGGTTTCAGTTGGTGAGTGGCCACACCCTGTGTTAGAGGTGCTGTGTGTCTGGAGGGGGGCTGCTTTCCTATGCAGGGTAGGAGTGCTCCTTGTCCCATGCCTTCTTAGTTTCTAAGCAGTTTTAAATACATACACACACAGAAAAACTAAAAAGAACTGGCTCCTCCAGTTGTTAACATTCATATTTTCAAATGCACTTCTAGAAAGAGTTCACAATACAAAGGAAAACAACTAAAAACCATATATTGCTTTTTAAGTACCATATGGTAATATCACTAAAAATCTTAAATACCATGCACACATTCCCTCATGTAACTATACTAGCTTATGGTTCTACTTTCCAGATGAAAAAGTCTCAGTTTTTAGGAGTTAAACACCTTAATGAAGAGGAGGAAAAAGAAGAAAAATAAGGAAACAAACTAATAGAAAGTTTATGATAGCCAGAGTTTTCCATATAGATTTCAACCAATCTGTATTAAACATGAAATATTCCTTTTATCCATGTAAATAGTAAATAAGCAAAATCCAAAATTAAGCTAATTGCATATATGGAAATCAATTAATTATATTTACTAATCTTCAAGTGCCTATAGTGAAATTCAATAGAAACAGATATTATTAAGGATGCTAGAAATATATATATAATGTAATACATTACAGTGTGTGCTAGGGCTGGGGATATAGCTCAGTGGCAGCAGCACTTGCCTGTCAAGAGTGAGGTCATGAGTTTGATCCCTGGTACCAAAAAAACAAAGTGTGCTAATGTTCTTAAAGATGAACATACACCTAGTATTATAAGAATTTCTACATGCTTTATGCAGCCTTTTGCTTTGCTTACTATAACTTATGAGTGAGTGCCATTTAAAAATTAACTAGTGAGTAAAAATTCATGTATTTTTATGATTCTTTCAGTAAATAGATACACTGCCTTTGCCTGTGAACAGTTGTATTACTCAGACAATGGCATAGACTATCTCTAAAGCAGAACTAATGGGATTGTACTTTAATGACAAATTTCTTCAAAGTAATAAATCAGATTCAGATCAGTTCATTTTGCTAAAAGGAGAGGAGGAGGAATGTGCACCTTGTTGCTTCAGGCCCTCTGCCCTAAATACCGCTGCAGTCTTAAGAACAAGCAATGTGCTTGAAAAAGCACACAGGACATCAAAGAGATACCAGTAAAGTAGCACTGCAGGGAGACTGGAGATGCCTTGAAGGCTGCATATTTATTTAATATTCAGCATTACCAACAAAAGTCAATGTTTTGAATCTAAGGAATTTTTAAAACAAGGTTTTAAGGAAAATATGTGACAGAACACTACATAAAAATACAGCCCAAACTTCCAATTATTGCCATACATGTAGTTTCTTGCCATATTATTTAAAATTATCTCAACAATTTCAACAATATCTTACCTTCCAGATAGCACATTAATGTGTTAAGAAAGTTGTCCTCTAAAAGGAAAATTCATGAACAGTGAAAAATTTCTTGTTGTTAAAAAAAAGGAAGCAGGAACCATCTCTTTTTTCAATAGCATCTCTCTCTCTCTCTCTCTCTCTCTCTCTCTTTTAACTCAATATAATTCTGTGTTTCTTTTTTGTTTTAAAGAGAAAAAATAAAACAAAATAATAGGACAGTAACAATGGTTAACACATTGAGTATTACTATCTTTGAATGACTTACTCAGGGTACAAGATATAGGCATTTAATTGTCTGATAAACATTAGCACAAAGCTTTCTTTTCAATGACCTAAGAGAAATTAGTAGTGTAGCTATCTTAACTATCATATATATGTGTATATATATATTTGCTTTTCTTTTCCTTTTCCAGGTTGTCTTTCCTTTTGAATAGTTTTTTCCCAGTTTATAATATCTATTGTGCATTTTGGATTTTATTGACTCTTTCCACTTCTCACACTAGGGAGTCAATACCATATTTATGCATGAGTCTGGTTTATTTCACTAATGAATTTGTTCTCAAGTTTTATCCTATGAAAGTCTAGTTTATTCTTTGTTATGGATGGATAATACTCTATTGAATAAAAAGACCACGTCTTTTTTGTGTATTCCTCAGTTGATGAACATTTGGTTTGTTCCCAAAATCTAATTACAAATCATGTTGCTATAAACAGGAGTACACATATATTGTTGTGGTACGTTTTTAATTCTTCTGGGAAGATACTCAGCAGGAGAAAGGTTGGCTAAATGGAACCTCAAATCCTAGTTTTTTGAGGAATCTTTACACTGATTTCCACAGGGCTTGCACAATTCCATACTCCCCACAACAGTGGAGAAGGGTTCCTTTTTCCTCACGTCCCTGCCAGACTTTGTTATTGGTTGATATTTTGATAATAGCTATTCTTTCTGGGAAGAAGTGAAATATCAATGTTGTTTTTTTTTTTAAAGAGAATAAAACAGAACAAAGCAAATCAGAACAGAACAATGCAAGCAATACAACACTTCACAAGACAACCAGATATTAACAGTAACAACCATAATGTCTCTTTTCTTTAAAATAGTTGAGCATACCTTCACACACAATAATATCAAACATAACAAAATAGTATAAAATCATTTGAGAGAATGAAAGTACTACAGGGCATTTTTTTATTTTAAAGGGGGTAAAATTAAATACAACGAAACAGAACAGAACAGGACATAAGAAAGCATAAATTTCAAAGCTAGACAACCAAAGATCTTCACTATCTGTCTTATTGTTTCTGGTTTTCTTCCAAATGTTGTCCAGATCTTTGCATATGGGGAGTTCATACTAAATAACATAGCCCATCTTTTCACAAGATGTGTAGTTCACTGGCTCCCACTTGCTAAGTGGGGGTGGGGGCACGGGTTGGGGGACAGGATGACATGAGATGTTTGATTTTCACCCTGCGAGCCAGAGAGGGGAGGAGTTCCTTGTTCTCCCGGCACCCCAAGTCACTACACGGTGCAGGTCTCGAGGCACAAGGGTCTCTCCCAGCAGGCTGGTTTACTCAGCGCCCTAAGTCTCAACACGGCACGGATCTCAGGAAACGCTGTTGCTTCTTATTTCTTGCCCTGGGGTAGCTGCGGCTTGCCAGACCACAGCCACTTACCAGGGTGGCGGGCTGGTTGCTGGTTTGCTCAGTGCCCTAAGTTCCTTACAGGGCATTTTGAACCAAATAACAGAAAATGAACAATGGCTACTGTAATATCTCATATTCCTTAAAAAACTTGTTTAAGTACTATCACACGTAATAAAATCTGATAAGGCACAACATGATAAAACCAATAGAAACAGAAGAACAAAAGTATGGTAGAACTTCAAAGCAAGATGATATTAAATTAGCAATGGCTGCCATAATGCCTTGTTTTCTTCAAAATAGTTGTTCATACCATTACACATAATAAAATCAAACAAAACAGAATAAAATGATTCCAACCAAAGAATGAAAACATTATAAGACTTCAAAGCAATATAATGGGGAACTATGATTACCATAAAATCTTATGTACTCTTACCATTTCTTACACTAGGGAAACTATATGGTATTTACCCATGTGAGTTTGACTTATTTTACTTATGAGTATGGTCGCAAGTTACATCTATTTATTTATAAATACCTCAATGTGATCATTCTTTATAGCTGAGTAGTACTCCATTGAATAAAACTACCACATTTTTATTATCCATTCCTCAGTTGATAGGTACTTAGATTAATTCCAACATCTGGCTATTACAAATTGTGCTGCTATAAACATAGGTGCACATATATCACTGTGGTATGATGTTTTCAGTTTTTCTGGGAATATTCCCGGAAGTGGGATAGCTGGGTCAAATACGATCTCCAATCTCAGCTTTTTGAGAATCTCCAGACTGACCTCCACAGTGGTTGCACCAGTCTGCACTCCCACCAACAGTGCAGAAGAGTTCCTTTTTCCCCACAGCCTCTACAGCATTTGTTGTAGTTTTCTTTATCCTGGCCATTCTTTCTGGGGTGAGATGGAATCTCAGTGTGGTTTTAATTTGCATTTCTCTCATGATCAATGATGAACATTTTTTCATGTATTTATTTGCCATTTGTATTTCTTCATCTGAGAACTGTGTATTCATTTCAGATGCCCATTTTTTGATTGGGTCTTTGAATTTTGGGGATCTGATTTTTTTTAATTCTTTATATGTTCTAGACAGAAGTCCTTTGTCTGAGGAACCATTCAATATGATTTTTTCCCAATTTGTGCGTTTTCTTTTCACTATGCTGGAGATTTCTTTTGACATGCAAAAACTCTTTAATAAGACATGATCCCATTTATTGATTTTGGGAAGTATTTCCCATGCAGTTTGATTTTGTTCATGAATTCTCTGCCTACCCCTGTGTCTTCAAGATTTTTACCTACTTTGTGTTCCAACAGATTTAGTGTTTCTGTTATAATATTTAGATCTTTGATCCATTTAGATTTTAGTTTAGTACCTGGTGATAGGCATGGGTCTAGTAATAGTTTTCAGTATATGGAGAGCCAATTTTTCCAGCACCATTTACTAAAGAGATTATCTTTCTTCCAGTGAATGTGTTTGGCACCTTTATCAAAGATAAGGTGGCTGTGTGTTTGTAGTTTTAGTTGTATCTTCTAATCTATTCCATTAATCTTCAGGTCTGTTTTTATTCCAGCACTATGCTGATTTTATTACAGTAGCTTTGTAGTATAACTTCAAGTTAGGGATTGTGGTGTACTCTGACTTTACTTTGTTGCTTAAAATTTCCTTTGCTATTATAGGCCTCCTCTGATACCAGATAAATTTTAGGAGTGATTCCTCTAGATCTGTGAGGAATGCTAGTGGCATTTTGATTGGAATTGCATTGAATCTATATAACAATTTTGGAAGAATGACCATTTTCATAATGTTTGTTTTCCCTATACATGAACAAGGGATGTCTTTCCATTTTCAGAGGTCCTCTTCCATTTCTTTTTATAAATTATAGGGTACTATAATTTTCCCTGAGTAGATATTTTACTTCTTTTGTTAGATTGATTCCTAAGTATTTCATTTTTTTGGATGCTAGTGTGAAGGTTGTAGCTTCTTTTATTTCTCTCTCAGTAATTTTGTTATTATTGTATAGGAATGCTATTGATTTTTGAGAGTAGACTTTGTATCCAGCTACATTACTGTAGCTACATTATTGTATCTAGGAGTCTTTCAATGGCATTTGGGGATCTTCTATGTAGAGTATCACATCATCTGAATATAATGATAATTTAATTTCCTGTTTTCTTGTCCTTACTCTTTTTGTTTCTCTCTCTTTTCTAACTGCTTTGACTAGTATTTCCAGCACTATATTGAATAGGACTGGTGATAATGCACATCCCTTGTCTTGTGCCTGATTTTAAGGTAAAGGCTTTCAGTTTTTTGCCATTTAATATGATGCTGGTTGTTGGTTTGTCATAGATGGCCTTTATCATACTGAGGTAAAAACCATCTATTCCAATTCTCTGTAAGGTTCTTACCATGCATAAGTTTTGGACATTATCAAAAGCTTCATCTGCATCTATAGAAACAATCATGATGATTCTTTTTGGCTCTATTGATACAGTGGATTACACTTACTGATTTATGCATGTTAACCATCCCTGCATTCCTGAGATGAATCCCACTTGGTTGTGGTTTATAATCTTCTTGATGAATTCCTGCATTCTGTTTGCCAATATTTTATTGAGAAATTTTTTTATCTGTGTTCATTAGGAAGATTGGCCTGTAGTTCTCTTTTTTGTTTGAGTTTTTCTCAGGTTTTGGTAGTAGAGTAATATTTGCTTCCAGAAATGAGTTAGAGTTGCTTCCCTTTCAATTTCATTAAAGAGTTTGAGGAATGTCAGCATTAAGTCTTCTTTGTATTTCTTGTAGAAATACACACTGAGTAGATTGTGGAATCTTGGATTCCACAGTGAATCCGTGTAGCCCTGGGCTCTTTTTGTTGGTAAGGATTTAATTACATTTTCAATTTCAGTAATAGTAATTGGATTATTCAGCAGTTTTATATCTTCTTGACTCAGCTTTGGTATTTCATGTTTCTAGGAATCTGTCCATTTCTTCTCTGTTATGGAAGCTATGAGAGTAGAGGTTTTTGAAATAGGTGTTGATGATCTTCTGTATTTCCACAGATTTCACCTTTTTCATTCCTTATTGCATGAATTTGAGTTTTTTCTTTCCTTTTTTAAATAAGGTTGGCTAGGGGCTTATCAATTTTATTTATTCTTTCAAAGAACCAACTCTTTGATTCATTGGTTCTTTGTATTGTTTTCTTAGTCTCTATTGCAATGATTTCTGCTCTGATCTTTATAATTTCCTCCCTTCTTTTGGCTTTGGGCTTGACTTACCCTTCTTTTTCTTAATATTTGAGGTGTAGCATTAGGTTGTTTATTTGTGTTTGTTCTGTTTACCTGATGTGGGAATTCACTGCAATAAATTTTCCTCTGAGGACTGCTTTCATTACATCCCCCAGATTCCAATAACTTGTATTTGTAATTTCATTTGCTTGTAGATATTGTTTAATTTCTTCTTTAATTTCCTCTGTGACCCACTGATTGTTCAAGAGTGTATTATTCAGTTTCCATGTGTTTGTGCAGTTTTTTCAGTTGCTTTTATCATTAATTTCTAGTTTCATGGCACTATGATCCGATAACATGCATGGGATAATTTCAATTATTTTGCATTTACTTAAGTATGTTCTGTGGGCTATTATATGGTTTATTTTAGAGAATGTCCCATGTACTGCTGAGAAGAATGTATTTTCTCATGTTGTTGGGTGGAACACTCTGTATTTGTCTATCACATCCATTATTTTCATAGGTGTGAGTCACTTCTGTTATTTCTTTCATCATTCTCTGTCTGGTTGATCTGTCCCTTTATGTCAATGGTGTGTTAAGGCCTCAAGTTATAATTGTGTTATTGCTTATTTGATTTTTTATTTCTGTTAATACTTCTTTTGTATAGCTGGGTGCTCCTGAATTTGGTGCATATATATTTAAGATTGTTATCTCTTTCTCTTGAAATTTTCCCCTAACTAGTCTGTAGTAACCTTCTTTACCTCTTTGGATCATTCTTGATGTGCAGTTCACATTGTCTGCAAACAGAACAGCTACCCCTGCTTTTTTGGGGGGGGAGGGTTCCTGTTGCATGAAGTATTGTTTTCCATCCTTTGGCTTTCAGTCTATGAGTTTCCTTTTGGGTTAGATGGATTCCTTGTAGACATCATATGGTTGAATGTTGTTTCTTGATCCATTCTGCCAGTCTGTTTCTTTTGATTGGTGAATTGAGGCTATTTACGTTAATGGTTGTAACTGTTATATATTGATTTATTGTTGATATGTTATCTTTCTGCTGTTGTATCGTTAGATTTCCATTCTATTTAATTGTCTGCCTTGCTTGGTGATTTTTTCCTGTGTCTATCTAGAATGTATTTCATTATCCTTTGCAGGGATGGTTTGGTGATCATGAAGTTCTTCAGCTGTTCTTTGTGGTGGAAGTATTTTATTTCTCTATCCATTTTGCAGTTTTGCAGGGTACATCAGTCTGGGTTGGAAGTCATCTTCCTTTAGGGTATGAAATACTTCACTACATGCTCTTTTTTACTTTATTGTTTGTGCAGAGAAGTCTGCTGTGACTCTGATAGGCTTTCCTTTATAGGTGATCTGTCTTTTCTAACAGCTTTTAATATTCTATTCTTATGTTGGATTTCTGGGATGTTGAGTATTATATATCTGGCTGTAGTTTTATTTTGGTTATGGCTATTTGGAGTTCTATATGCTTCACTTATCTGTATGTTAGTTTCCATTCCATTCTCATGTTTGGGAAATTTTCAGCTATTACTTTGTAAATAGTGATATCATTTGTGTTTTCCCCTTCTTTTTCATTTATCCCTATCAACTATCCCTATCAATCTTACATTGTTTTTCTTTGCATCATCTTGCAATGTTGAAATGTTATTTCCTGATTCCTTGTTATTTTTAAAAGATCTTTCCTTTCCTGTTCACTAGCTGCAATCTTGTCTTTGAGGTCTGAAATTCTATCTTTACTTTTGTTGAGGAAGTTTTGCCAACTTTCAATGAAATTTTTTATTTCCTATATGTCTCTTTGAATCTGCTTCATGCATTCTGTTTCTTTCTTATGTTGTTCACTAAGGGTTTCCATCTTTTGGCATTGTTCCTCTAATTTTTTAACTATGTCTTCTTTAGATGTGTTCAGCATTTCTTTCATTACATTTATTATTTCTTATTTTACCTGGGAGATTATTTCTGATCCAAGTTCTTTTATAGCTTCCTGGAGTTGAGTTGTTTCTTTATTTCAGCTGATATCATTTCAGGCATATCAGGTGTATGACTTATATTTTCTTCTATGTACATGGCTCCTAGGTTTGCTTGGGGTGGCCTTAAATTGCATTTTGGTCTTTTGTTTTGTCATTTTCCTATATTTTCAGGTTCTAAGCAATGTTGCAAAGCTTCCCCTGGTCATGCTGGAAATCACCTCATGTGCCCTAGTCTCCTGGGACTGAATGGAGGTCACTGGGCATAGCCCAGTCAGGCCCATGGGACTTCCTGTGCCTCCTCTGGTGGTCTAGAACACTGGGTGGGGTCCTAACCACTGGAAATATGGTCCAAAGCTCTCCCCAAGTGCAAACGTGCTGGAAATCACCTTGCATGCCCTCATCTCCTGAGGCTCAGTGGAGATGGCTAGACATGGCCTACTCATGGCCTACCCACAGGACTTCCCGTGCCTCCTCCAGTGTTTCAGGAAGCTGGGCAGGGTCCTAACCACTGGGAGCAATTCTCCAAAGCTCTCCCTGAACACAAGCACACTGCAAATCACCTTGCAGGCCCTCAGCTCCTGGGGCTCAATGGAGATGGCTAGATGTGGCCCAGTCAGGCCTGTAAGACCTCCTGTGCCTCCTCTGGGGTTTTAGGAACCTGGGCAGGGTCCTCACCACTGAGAGCATGGTCCAAAACTCTCCCTGAGTGAGTGCAAGCATGCTGGAACTCACCTCTTAATGTTGTTTTAATTTGCATCTCTTGAATCACCAGTGATGTTAAACAATTTTTTATTTATTTGCTGCTTGTATTTCTTTATCTGAGAAGTGTGTATTCATCTCAGATGCCCATTTTTGGGTTGAGACTTTAAATTAGAGAGGTCTGACTTTTTGGGTTTTCTTTTTACATATTGAAACTTGATCCTTTTATTTTCTTCTATTTTTAAAAAGCAAAACAGAAAAAAGGGTAGAAATAATAGAGAATTTCAAAAAATAACAGTAAGAAATCAACACTAGTTAATATTTTACATATTATCTTAGAAGTAATTGTTCAAGTTACAAAATCTAAGTTTATATATGTTCTCAGTAGTAATCCTTTGTCTGAGGAATAGCTGACAAACATTATTTCCCACACTTTGGGTTGTCTCTTCACTCTGTTGATTGTTTGTCTTGCTATGCAGAAGAAACTAGTTGTTGATTCTTTGTGATATGCCCTATGCAATTAGATAGAGCTTTTTTCATAAAGTCTTTGCCTACACTAATTTCTTCAAGAGCTTTACCTAATCTATCTTCCAACAGATTTAATGTTTCTGTTTTAATATTTAGATCTTAGATTCACTTCAAATTTAGTGTAGTACATGGTGAAAGATATGGGACCAATTTTCTTCAGCATGTGCCGAGCCCATTTTTTCAGCACAATTTATTAAAGAAGCTATCTTTCTTTCAGTGAATCTGCTTGGCACCTTTGTCAAAAATAAAATGACTGAGTATGCCTGGAATTGTTTCTGCACCTTCTAATCTATTCCATTGATGTTCAGGTTTCCTTTTTAGCCACTATCATGCTGTTTCTATCACAGTAGCTTCATACTACAATTTCGAATCAGGGATTGTGGTGCCCACTGACTTGCTTTTGTTGCTGAGGATTGCCTTTGCAATTTTAGGTCTCCTCTGGTTCCAAATGAATTTTAGGATTGTTTTCTCTAATCCTGTGAGATTTGCTATTAGAATCTTGATTGGCTTTTCATTAAATCTCTATAGCTCTTTTGGAAGTGTAGCCATTTTCACTATATTGGTTTCTCCAACGCAAATGAAAGGGATATCTTTCCATCTTCTGATATCTTCCTCAATCTCCTTTTTCAGAGTACTGTAGGTTTCAATATAGAGATCTTCCATATCCTTTGTTAGGTTGATTCCTAGGTATTTCATTTTGGGGGGGATGTTATTGTTTTATTTTTATTTTATTTTATTTTATTTTTTATTGGTACTGGGGATCAAACTCATGACCGTGTGCTTGCAAGGCAGGCACCTATACCACTGAGCTAAATCCCCAGCCCCTGGATGTTATTGTGAAACTTGTTTCCCTAATTTCTCTCTCAATGACTGTTTTATTTGTATACAGCAAGGGCATTGATTTTGAGTGTGGGCTTTGTATCCAGCTATGCTACTGAATTTGTTTATTAAATCTAGCAGTTTTTTGGTGGAGATTTTAGAGTCTCCTATGTAGAGTATCTACAAATAATGACAGTTTAAGCTTTTTCTTTCCTATTGTTAGTCCTTTTATTTATTTTTCCTGTTTAAAAGTTTCCAAGACTATGTCCAATAAATGTGGAAACAGTGATCATCCTTGTGTTGTTCCCAATTTTAGAGAAAAAACTTTCCGTTTTTGTCTGTTTAGTATGATGTCAACTGTTGGTTTGTCATAGATGGTTTTTATCAGATTGCAATAAAGACCATATATTCCAATTTTCTGTAGGCTTTTTTAAAATCATGGATGGCGCTGGACTTTGTCAAAAGCTTTCTCTGCATCTATTGAGATAATCATATGATTTTTGCCCATGACTCAGCATCCCTGGGATGAATCCCACTTGGTTGTGGTGCGTAAGCTTCTTGATGATTTCTGTTTGCCAGGTTCTTATTGAGGATTTTTGTATCTATGTTCATTATGGAGACTGGCTTTAGTTCTCTTTTTTAGTTCGGTCCTTCTCCAGTTTTGGTATCTGAGTAATGCTTGCTTGCAAGAATAAATTCTGGAGTACTGCTTCTCTTTTGACTTTATTAGAGAGTTTGAGAAGTAGTAGTGTTATGTCTTTTCTAAATTTCTTGTAGAATTTAGCATTGACTCCATGAGGATCTTGGATTTCTTTGTTAGTAGTTTTTTAATTACATCTTAGATTTCATTGATTGACATTGGTTTATTTAGGATTTTTATATCTTCTTGATTCAGTTTTGGTAATTCATATGTATCTAGGAATCTGTCTATTTCTTCTGCATTTTCCATCTTATTAGAGTACAAGTTCTCTAAATATGTATAGATGGTCTGTTAGATTTCTGCAGGGTCCATTCTGATTTCACCCATTACATTCCAAACTGCATAGCTTTGAGTCTTTTCTTTCTTCTTTTGGTATGCTTGCATATGAGTGTGCTGATTTTATTTAATCTTACTAAGAACCCAACTCTTTAATTCACTGGTTCTTTGTATTGTTTTCTGTGTCTCCAATATATTAATTTCTGCTCTGATCTTTATAATTTCTTCCATCTTATGAGCTTTTGGCTTAGCCTGTTCTCCTTTTTCTAGAAGCTTGAGGTTCACCAATAAGTTGTTTATTTGTACCTGCTGTTTTCCTAATACGGGTATTAACTGTTAGAAATTTACCTCTTAGTACTGTTTTCATTGTACCCCATAAATTCCAGTATATTGTATTGTCATTGAATTGTAGAAACTGTCTAATTTATTATTTAATTTCATCTGTGACCCACTGGTTATTTAGAAGGCTGCTATTTAATATCCATGTGTTTGTGAAGTTCTTGTGGCTTCTTTTGCTACCTATTTCCTATTTCATTGCACTATGATCTGATAATATGCATGAAATAATTTTAATTCCTTTGCATTTACTTAAGCATGTTCTATTAACTAGTATGTGGTTTGTTTTGGAGAACATCCCATGTACAGCTGAAAGCAATGAGTACAGTATTTTCTACAACCAGTTTCAGTCTTGGAATACCAGGAAGAATAGCTGTTTAGACCAATTATAACAGTTTTGGCTAAAGTGGTACCATCAGCAGTAATAGCAACATCAAACGCAGCTCAGAAAATGACAAACTGAGGTAGCCATTAATTTGCCACCTTTAACCATATGAACTATATTTGTGATTATATTAAAAATCTAAAACAAACTAGAAAATTGCATACAGCATAAAAATCCTTACTAAGTCAATTTTTCCCTCAGGGCTTAAAATTTAAAAAGGGTTAAAGAGAAAATAGAGAAGTAGATGCGGAAGAGATTAAATGTAAGGCTAGAGAACAAAGGGGGATTGTGCTAACTTTGGGAAATTGGTGCAGAAGACTGGAGGGAAAGAGAATGAAGAGACAAAAAAGCAGAAGAGATCAAGAACCACAAAGTCTAGAAACCACATTCACACTCATATAAAACAAGATCAAACAATGAAGGAGAAAAAACAAAAAACAAAAGCACAACAACAACAAGAAAGAAAACAAAATCCACTTCCAGGTTTGTCTCTGCTGTCACTAGTAGACAATGTGTGAAAACAGCTCCAATCCATGTTGATTTATCCCAGCAAGCCAGCAGTAGCATTTTGGCAGGTTAGTGGAGACTCTCAGCAAGCCTGCACCTTCTGGCGGAGACCAGACTCATTCAGCTTGCAGCCTTCAGTGCATATTCCTTAGGCCTGAACCACTGGATGGAACCAGCAGCCACTCTGAGTTCTGAGCTCAGCCAGCCCCTCTCCAAAATGGCTACCAGCCAGTCACTTTCACTCAGCACTCACCATCAGCTAGTGCAGTCCTTCATGTCTGCAGCTCCCCTCCAATGCTGTGTCTCTCTGCCGAGGCCTCCGGAGTACCAGGGGTCACCATATGTCTGCAGGTTTCAATCTTTCCTCTAAAGCATTGAGTCCCATCTCAGGGAGAAGGCACCACTGGCTACCTCCTTCTTCTTGATTGAAGTCTTTCCCCTTATTCTCACCATGGGCTTCAGTTCATACCTCAGATTCTTCCTGAGTCCTGAGAAACCACTTCCTTCCTTCTTGTATTTCTCGTGTTACTATAGTCCAGCATCTGGATGGTGAGTCTCAGAGAGGCTCTTTCTCTGCTGCTTACCACTCTGCCATCTTGGTGCTCTCTATGTTTCTATAAATGACATTTTTTTTCTAGAGAAAACACTAATGCACAAAAGAGGGTGTCATATAGAAGTTAGTAAATTTAAAAAATAGTACAATGGTGGTAACTTAGTCCATTCTTGCTGTTATAACACAATATCTGAGACTGAGTAATTTATAAACAACAGTAATTTAGTTTCCAGAGTTCTGTAATTTGGGGAATCCAAGAAAGAATCAGTGGATTCAGTAAAGGCTGGTTTTCCCCTTCTCAAAAGAAGCCTGCATACATGCATGCGTGGTGGAAGGGGTGAGCACCAGGACCTCACATGATGAAAGGAAGAAAGGGGTAAATTATCCTCCTCTACTCCTTATCAGGACACTAACCTCATTTCTGAGGGTAGAATCCATATGGTCTAATCACCTGCCTAGGGTCCTACCTCTTAATATCATCTCCTTGAGGGTTAAGTTTTCAGGTATGAATCTTGGAAGTTAAATGCACATTCAAATCATAGCATACAAAAGCATATGAGATCAGCAATAGAGGCCAACTGCAGGCCAGAGGTTCCAGGATCTTTAAGAGATGGAAAGCACATACATGACTGGTTGAGCAGGGCAAGGAAATCCAAACCCTGAGCAACTGCAGAAAAGATGTCAATTCAGCCTGCAGAACTCAGGAAGTAGTTAGGAATTACTAATGCCAGGGACTACTGTAAACATCCAAGAAAGATGGGACTGATGGGCAAGGCAGGTTAGGAGTCTGACAGAGCTCTTACTCTCTGAGACTGCCTTCTTACATGAGCAACACAGCTATGTGTCCCTGACTTGACGCATGCAGGACGTAGAACTCTAAGCATGACCCCAGTGACCCTTGGATCTTCCTGCCCTTTGATTGTGCATGGAATTGGTGAACATGATGCAGTGTCTCTCCCTTGCTTACTATTTTGGAAATTTTCAAGATAGGCTCAAGCCGATTCTATGTGTTCTTAAAAAGCAGAGTTTCTCTAGCTGCTAGCAAAAGGGGAAGTCACGGAGATTTAAAGCATGAGAAGAATTCAGTGTACCACTGCTGGCAATAAAGATAGTGGGGCCAGGAACCTCAGTCAACACAGAGACAGACTTTTCCTAGAAGTCTGGCCTAAGCCAACCTTGAAGTTGAAGCTTTGTGAGATCTTAAAGCAGAGACAGTCAAGTCAACTTGAACATTTACCTACAGACCTAAAAGCTGATACTAGATGCTATTTTAAGTTACAGAGTTTGCAGGCATGTTATACAGATAGGTGACCAGATGGGTAGATAACACATATTTTATAGTTAGGATATTAAATATCTTTAAACATGTTCTGTGACACCACCAGGAGAGGGAACATTTAGAGGTAGAAAATGTGCAGGTGGAAGACTTTACGGAAGGAAGCCAGCTCACTGATTATGTGCCCTTGAAAGTGACATTGAGACACTGGTCTCTTCCTACTTTTCTTTCTTTGCTTTCTGGTTTCCATGAGGCAAATAGGCTTCCTTCACCCATGCTTCCTCTCCACAGACTTGAAAGTAACAGGGCCAAGTCACTATGGACTGAAACCTCCAAACTATAAGGTAAAATAAACCTTTCCTCTTTGAAGCTGTTTCTGTCAAGTATTTTGTCTCAGCAATAGAAAGCTGATGGACAAATTATATTTGATTATATGTTGCTTACACACACATATGATATATAGTATATACAAGATTATGTGTTGTATAAGCACTGTAATACAGAATATTCTTTCCCACAGGTCATTTCCTAGGAGTCTGCTACCTGACAAAGATTATCCTAGATGATAAAGAAGGACAGAGGCAGTACCACATCACGCCTTAATTTGTGGAGTGCAGTCTGCTCCACCAAAACAGAAAACCGCAGGCCTGGTACATGGGTTTTGTGCTGTGTCCCAGGTTTGTGAAGAGCAGTTTTGACAGCCTCTCTGCAGCTTCTTTCCACTCAGAAGATGGAATGATTCATGAGTCCAGTTTCAGGTTTTTTGTGTTCCTTTGCCATATTCTGAACAGCAATGTTCTCTTCAGCAGGAAACAGGACATAGTGTCTCTGAAGCCCTGCTCCTATTTCAGCACCACTGTGGAGAGCTGGTCTAGTGGATGCGGCTTCTCAGAACACTGTGTACAAAACAATCACCTTACAGAGGACAGGGAGCTAGAATAAAGGTAAAACGGAAGAAATGAACCTTTTCAACACAGAGATTCTGAAACAAATATTATTGTTCCCCTGGAATTTTAATGCATCAGTTTCATTACTGATCCCTGGAAAATGTCAAATTCCACATTTTTGTGGAAATGGTAGAACACCCTATGCTTGTTAGAGCTGTTTATCACATTGAAGACTCTGATATTCTCTCTTTTCTTCCCCACTCCTTTCCATGCTTTGTTTTTCTTTGACTCTAACCTTTGTGTCTATCAGTCTGTCTGTCTCTCTGTCTCTTCTGTCTCTGTCTCAGTCTCATGTCTTTCTTATTCTCTCTCTCTCTCTCTCTCTGTGTGTGTGTGTGTGTGTGTGTGTGTATGTTTGTGTGTGAGTTTACGGGGAACTCATATCACTTGAGGGTCAGGGATACATTCCAAAAAAATGCACTGTTAGATTAGTTCATACAGTATGACACAGAGACTACAACAGCTACATCATCATTAGGAAACATGATCTCATTTTTACACACTAACCACCACTGAACAAAAGGCATTATACCTGACTGTAAAAGTGTATGCAATATGCAAACACATACACGTGTGTGTGCAATCCATTGTTTCTCCAATGAGGCTGTCAGGTTTCATTAATTTGTCTGACACCTGACACCTGGAAATGGTTAAAAATATAAGCAAGTTAGGCTTAGAAGAGGTCCTGTGCTCCATTAACACAAGAGTGAACTGGTTAGTGACCCACATAATATAAAATGTGAGATGTTGTACTTCACATTCCACTCTCAGTGTGCCAGGAAGTGCTGCTGAACTGCTGCTCAATGAGTCCTTCAAGCAACTATCAAAGAGAAGGCTGGAATAAGTTAAGACCCTATTGTCCAGCTACACATAACCAGAAGAGCTCACTGCACCACAGTGACAACCTTCATAGTAACACAAGGCTGAACTGCCCCCAGTAGTTGGCCCTCAGTCTAGATCAGCGGGCTACAGAGCCCCACACTAATCTTCCTCCCTCTTGCCATAACTCCTGTCTCTTATTCTCTCTCCAAATCTTTATTTTTATATCTTCTTTTGTCTCATTCTTTGAAGAGTACTTAATGAGGATTTTACAAGAGTGACAGAGATTTAAAAAAACATGTTTAGAATCCAACTTTCTGAAACCAGGCATGGTAGCACACATCAGCAATTTCAGCAACTATGGGGCTGAGGCAGGAAGATCACAAGTTAAGGTCAACACAGGCAACTTTCTATTCTCAATAACTTTGATAAAGCAAAGAATCTCTTGATACACTAGGATCACATTACTCATTCTATAGATGATCATTGTCCCCCATAGGCCCTCTAATATAATGAAAACTTCAATATATTTTAAATGCATTAAATTAATTGCATTTAGGGTAACAATTCACATGAGCTTTCCATATGGATAGTTTGTATGTTACAAGGCCATTATATTGCAAATTTTCTCAGGAGCTATACAGGTGCATATAAACCCAAAGACTTCTTCCATATGCATATACTGAACTTTCTAAGTTCTACTGTTATTATTGTAACAACATAGAAATTCATAGTATTTGCTTACAGAGCATAATGCCTCTATAAATGTGCAACTGTTCCAAACTCTGTGAGCAGGTTCAAGGAGTCCAATACTCTATCCATATGCCTTTCAATGTCTTCTCTGTGCTCTTGGGATGCATTTCCATCATATATCCACTAAATAATTTCTGCAGTTAATGTAAGCATTTGAGAACTGTGATGGTTCCCAAATCTTGATTGTCAACTTGACCAAATTGAAAGATGTCTAGAAAATTGGTAAGTCACAGATCTGGGTGCATCTATGAGGGTGCTTCTAAGTACATAGCAAATGGATCAACAGTCTACCAGGAGAAGCCACACACTGAATGTGGGCAGCAGCATCAAACTAACTGGTGTATTAGTTACTTTTCCTGTGCTGGGACAAAATACCCAACACGGAAAACTTAATTTAGCTCACAGTTTTCAGATGACTGAGTCCATGGCTGAGTGAAGAAATAGCATGGTGGAAAGCCATGGTAGAGGGAAGCTGCTCAATCTTTAGAAGCCAGGTAGAGGGAAGCTGCTCGATCTTTAGAAGCCAGGTAACAGGAGAAGACAGGATCTAAGGAAGGTGATATACACTACAAAGCCATGCTGCCAGTGACCCAACTCCTCAAACCAACCTCCTAACAAATGTTTAGCTGTGGACTTATCAGTGAATTTACCCATTGATGATTTTAGTGTCTGTATGCCTTCTAAAAAGTCCTTCTCTGAATACATGAGACTTTAGGGGAACATTCTAGATCTAAATATCACAACTGAGGGCTCAAATAGAACAAGAAGAGAAGGGGTAAACTCAGATAACTGCACAACTAACTCTTCTCAAGTGGACACATTCTTTTCTGCTACCATCACTTGCGGACATTAGACTCCAGATTCTTTAGTCTTTGAATTCAGCTCCATACCACTAACTCTCCAGAGGGTTTCCAGACTGTGTTAGTTACTTTTTTCATTGCTGAGACAAAATGCCCAACACCCACAAGTTCAAGAAAGAAAGGTTTATTTTGTCTCTTTCTTCATAGAAGTTTCAACCCACAGTTCACTGGCTTTATAGCAGGGTGGAAAGGGAGATGGATACCACAGAGGAGAGCATGATGTGGCCAACAGAAGACTGCCACATCAAGTAGCAGCAGCAAACCTGCCTTCTCTCTGTTCCTTTATGTTCCGTCCAGCCCACAAACCTATTGACTGTATCCAAGGCGGGGCTCCTATTATCCACACCCTTATCCCAGTGTCACCTCCTCAGTCCACATTCATACCTTAATCCAACCACAATTGAAACCTTCTACTTCTGGCTGCATTAGGCTTTTGGGGGACACCTAGATATAACCCATAATACAGGTCTTCAGCCTTGGAGTAGAGCTGCATAATTGGTTCCCCTTGTTCTGCAGCTTCTAGCTGCATAGACCAAGCAGCTACTGTTTTCCCTGACTCTACAAGCTGCAGATCCCATTGTGGGACTCTCAAACCCTTTATATATATATATATATATATATATATATATATATATATATATATATATATATATATATATAAAATATATATCCACATATATTATTTTTCTATTGGTCCTGTTCTTCTAGAGAATCCTGACTAGAGAATTGACTGAAACAATTTTACTATTGCTTTTATTAGTTCTCTTGACTCCTTATTTTTTTTAAAATTTTTTATTTAAAAAGAAGAAAGAAAACAAAAAATCCTCAACTCTTTTTTTTTCAAATTGAGTTTCTTGCTTTATCTGCATGATCCTTTTCTTTCCTGTAAACCAACTCAAAATAAAGGGGGTAATTATTGGCCTCCTAATGAACCACCATTAACTCACAAGGAAGTGGATACTAGAGATTAAATTTTTGTGCCCTCCAAAATTTGTATTAAAATCCTAGCCCTCAATGCAGTGGTAGAGTAGGTAGGGTGTGAGGGCAGATCCCATACAAATGGAATCAGTGTCCTTATAAAAGAGACCTCAGAGAGTTCTCTTGTGCTTTCCACATGATACAACAAGAAAACAGACACCTGTGGACAAGGTGGTAGCCCTCACAAAACACTGAATCTTCCAGCACCTTGATCTCATTCTTCAGAACTACAAAAAAGTAAATTATTTTTGTTTAAAATCAGCCTATGACATTCTATTATGGAAGTCCTAATAGGCACAGTTAGTAATTTTTATTTAGGAGAAACAGTTTTTAAAGCCTTCAGATTCTGAATGTAAGTGGAAAGAAGAGCTTAGAGAGATGAAAGAATTTAAGGTGATCCTGTTCTGAGGCGAGAAGAATACACCCAAAACAGTTCAACCTAAGAGGACTCAATAACAGCTTTCTAAGGGGGTAAAAAGACCAGGGAGAAAAGAGGTCCTGATCTTAGAGGCTTAAACACAAACACCAACATTGGGAGAGCTCACAACAATACAAAGACACAGCTCTTTCAAGTGGATAAGGCCAGTGCTCTTCTCTGCTCCCTGTGTCTCTCAGCTATCTCAGTTACAGTGTTCTGACCTGTTTAAATTCAATTTATACTTTATCCAGGCTTAATGTGTCTGCGAATGGTGACACTGCTGTAAAATCAGACTTAGAAAGTAAGAGTGCAAAACTAGAACTTAGATCTCTTGGGAAAGGAAAAGAAATTAGCTCTCAAATAAATGATACCCAGATGGTCACATAAACAAAGGTAGAACGAGTCATCCTTTGGCACTGTAGACACTGGCCAATACTGAAAGTCAAGGCTGAATGCAAATTGAATGATCAGCCCAACTCAATGAACTTTTAGAAAAGTTCCCCAGTATACCCACCCCCAAAAAAGAGACTATCACCATTAATACCCCTGACTCCTGGTGTGAGCAGGAAACTGGTTGTTTATCATGTGTGTGTTTTTTAATCTCCGTTCTGTGAAATGTTTATTTTTTATTTCAATATCATCCATGCTAAGATACTACTGTACTTTTTCTGTCATTAACTGGCCATTTTTGAGCCCTATTGCATTAATAGACATCGTACAACAAAAGAGTAAAAAGAGAACATAAAAATTTTCAATCATTTCTCTTAGAAGCTTGGCATACCAAATGGACCATTTTACTAAAAGTGCAGTCATTAAAAATGAGGTGGGAGGTACATAAGACAACAAAATAGTTCAAAGCAGAAGCAAAAATGCTTTGATTTTTCTAACAATTTCTAGCATCATGAATTAGATACTTACATTAAGTGATTTTGGTGTTTGATGTAACATGACATTTTGACCTCATATATGAACTAAGAGTTATTTATGTTTGTCATAAAAATATCATCTCCTTCCCACTACTAGTAGAGTGATAGGCATGTAGAGAACACTATTAGAAACTGTAAGAAACTACATGATTTATATTATTGCCATATAAAAATTGTATTTTTATCATATATATAAAGCTAGAATATATACAATTTTTTTATATAAGATTCTAACATCCTAAATTTTAAGACTTTCAAGTAACAAATTTAAAAGCAAAAGTTGAAAATAAAAGACATAATGTGCTGTCATGGTAGAGTGGGCTGGATTACCTCCCACCTTGTAAGTCAACCTCTGAATCCAGTGACTGAGACATTATTTGGTAAAAGAATTTTTGCAGATGTCACAGTTAATGATACCAAACTACACCCATCCTGCATTATGGATGGACCCCAAATCCACTGAAGGCTTCTAAATAAGAGATAGAGAAAGAGTGATTCAAGCACCAGAAACAAAACAGGGAAGTTATGTGAGGATAAAGACAGAGACTGCCACTAGCCAATAAATATAAACTATGGTTATAAATATTCACACTTTTCTCTTATATTTCAGTTATGAAATTAACTTTTCCCATCAAAAAATCTTGTTTTGCTTAATATAATTAAATTTTTAAAAGCCTGAATGGAGCCACCTGAAGCTGGAGGGGCTCATGCCCCAGAGCACCCAGAAATTGTTTTCCCCTGGATTTCAGACTCCTGACCTCCAAGAAAGGATAGTGTAAACTTTCACTACCTTAAACCATCAATGTGTAATTTTGTCACAGCAGGTCTGGGAAACTAAAACATATGGGATGGTTTTATTTTGCTTCATTTTAGATATTCCACGCAAGTCTGAAATAGCAATATGAAAAAGTGCCAGACAAGAAGAGACTTAAACAGGAAGGGCATCTGTGAGACAGGAAGTAGTTTTTCTCTCAGCAGAGCTCTACTTCAATCAGTTCCCAGCTGGAAATATGATAGTCAAAGATTCATAAGGAGGAGCTGTTATCTAAAGAAAGAATGTGATTAAAGGAAAGACATTAAAAACTTAGACCTTTATAGATTTTTAAATGAGGGAAAAAATCATAAAACATTTTTTATTTTTTATTTTAAAGAGAATAAGAACGAACAAAATAGAATAGAATAAAGCCAATCAAATCTGAACAAAGAGAGTGATACAAGACTTCAAAACAAGATAATAGGAAATCAACAATGGCCACCATAATGTATCTTGTTATCTTCAAAATAGCTGCGTATACCATCAAACGTAATAAAATCAAACTAAACAAGACAGAATGAAGCCAATCAAAACAAAATAATGGAAGTGTTTCAAGACTTCAAAACAAGATAACAGGAAACAATAAAGGCCACCATAATATATCTTGTTATCTTCAAAATTGCTGCCAATATCATTAACCATAACAAAATCAAACAAAACAAGACAGATAAAACCAATCCAAACCAAATAATGAAAATGATATAGACTAGAAGTTCAAAACAAAACAATAGGAAATTAACAATGGCTACCACCTTCCCTTTTTAGTCATTTCCTCCCTTTTCACTTTCACAGTATCTATTGTACATTTTGGATCCCACTAACTCCTTCAAATTTTTATGCTAGGGTAATAGCTCAGTGTTCACCCATGTGAGTCCAAACCATTTTACCCATAGGCATGATGTCAAGTTGCATCCACTTACCTACAAAACCCTTGAAATTATCTTCATTTATAGCTGAGTAGCTTTCCACTGTATAAAAATACCATATCTTCTTTAATTATTCTGCAGTTTATGGGCAAGGAACCCTTTTTTTTTCTGGTTTCCTGTCACATATATCATTGTTTTCTCTACTTTGATTTGTCTTTGAATTTCCTTTTGAGTTAAATATGTTTTTTGTATACAGCATATTGATGGATCTTATTTCTTGATCCTTTATCCCTGTGTTTCTTTGAGAATTGAGGCCATCTACATTAGTGATTACAACCAGCACGCGTTGGTTCATCTCTGCCATGCTATCATCCTGCTGTTGGCCTCATCCATTCCCTCTCCATTCAATGGCCTTCCCTGCTCAGTGATCCCCCTCAGCAGCTGTTCCTGGAACAGTGGTCATCTTTATCTCTTTCTAGAATATCCTTCAGCATTCTTTGAAGGATTAGTTTGGAAGTTGTGAATTCCTTCAGTTGTTCTTTGTCATGGAAGTATATTATTTCTCCATTAATTTTGAAAGATAGTTTTGCAGAGTATGTCAATCTGGGTTGGTAGTTGTTTTCTTTCAGGATATGAAAGACTTCACTCCAAGCTCTTCTTGACTTGATGATTTGTGTTGAGAAGTCTGTCATGATTCTGATAGTTTTCCTTTATAGGTGATCTGTTTCTCTTCCCTAACAGTCTCTACTATTTTGTTCTTGTGCTGAATTTCTGGGATCTTAATTATTATATGGCTGGATGTAGATCTATTTTGGCTTATAGCTAGTTGGAGTCTGTAGGTCTCACTTATCTGTATGTCTTGTCCTTTACCCATGCTTAGGAAGTTTTCTGCTATTATTTCTATAAATAGTCTTTTTATTTCATTTGCACTGACCCCTGCTTTTTCACTGACACCCATCAATTTTAAATTATTTTCTTTGTGTCATCCTGCAGCAATTGAATTATTATTTCCTGGTTTCTTGTTATTTTTAAGAGATTTTTCCTTTCATGAATGCTAATTGCAATCCTATCCTCAAGGTTTGAAAGTCTATCTTCAGTTTTATTCAACTGGTTTTGCTAGCTTTCAATGGCATTTTTAATTTCCTGGATATCACTTTGAGTCTCTTTCATGCATTGTTATTCATTCCTATATTGTTCATTCAAAGTTTCCATCATTTTTCTGTGCTTTTCTATATACATCTTTGTTAGATATAATCAGCAATTCCTTCATTATATTTGTAATTTCTTCCTTTATTTGAAATATTATTTATGATTTGATTACTTTTACAGTTTCAAGAGGTTGTTTCTTTACTTCAGTTGCTATCCTTTCAGAAATTTCAGATGCCTGCTGTGATGTTCTGTGCCAATTTCACTATACTGTCTCAGTTGGCTTTATTCCATCCTTTTTTTTTTCTATTTGCAGCCTCACTGTGTGTTCACTTTGTATGCCTTAATTTTGTAACATGAACAGCTATTTATGGGAGGACAGTATGTGGTTTGTCAACTAGTGATTTATGTTTTTTTTTTTGAGGTTTTGTATTGTTTCTACCCGTTTTTCTGTATTGCTTTTTTTCTCTTTAAATAAAATTTAAAAAAAGAAAAAAAAAGAAATTTCAGATGTATGATTCCATTTTCTTTCATGTCTGTGTCTCCCATATTTCTTCTGTGTGGGCTGGTAGTCTGAGATTGCCTTTTGATCCTTCATCTTTACATTTACCTGGGTGCCCTGGGCAAGCTGGTTGTGGAGTCCTGGGTGCTTCTTGCATTGGTTGCCCATTCACAGCATAGGGAATTGGGCCAGGAACCTGAGTTTCTCCAAGTCCAGATTCCTTGGGAGGTGATGGGGTCCAGGGAAGGCTTCTCCAGGCCTGTGAAGCGACACCCCAATGGCCACGGGTGCACGGTAGTAGGGCTGCTTGTTCTCTTGACCTGCACAGCTAATCTAGGTTTCCCCTGATGGCAGCAGGTGCATGGGGCAAGTTTGGCTGCTCCTCTTGGCCTGTGCTGGCTAGAGGTAAGTTATTTTCACACGTTTGCTGTTTCTTTTGTCCTCTGAAACCCACTTAATCTCCTGGAGCACAGCTTTACGCAGGCTGTCGGAGAAATTGCTACAATCACCATCACCATCACCATCACCATCACCTGGGGTACTCATGGAACTGGAAAAAGGAAGCCCCAGCCACTCCCACACCATGTGTAGGTCCTAGAAGGCAGATACCTTCCTGCCAAACCCTGTCTTCCTCTTCCCTCAATGCAAGACTCCTGTCTCAGACTTGGCAGTCACCGCCTCTGCCTGCTCCCCAGACACTGCCACCACTTCCACATTCTGCTCCTTCCTTTCCACCCTCATTGCCCCAGCCAAGCACAGAAGAAAGCACAGAACTTTGACCGAGCACAGAAGAAAAGGCTGCATTCACTTTTAGGATACAGATTTTGGTGCTATTAATAGCCAGTGTTAATAGCATAGGATTTGAATATAGATAAGACCCTTTTTAGATGTTCAAAGAGATCCTTTTTAACAGATGTACAATTTTAAGTATAAAAAAGAATTTTCTTGGCACAACTTTATGATATAAATTTTTTCTTATTTTAGCATGTTAAACATAAGCAATATTTTAGGTGGGAAAATTAACAATTTAAATCAAAAGTAAGACATGAGCATAAAGATTTAAAAGCATATTACAAAAAGCAAATTTTATTTTAAATAAAATAAACAATTTTATTTCACAGAGACAAAAAGTAAGGTAAAAGTACACATGGCTAGTGATGTTGGAGGACAAGAAGCAAGAAGCAGTATTTAAAGATAAGCAATGGAGCATGTCAATAGAAATAAATTAATTAAAATGCTATACTCTTACTGTGGTGCTCTGGCCAGACAGCATGCTGTAGTCACACAACGCAGTTCCTAAGGCCCTTCTTTTAGGTTCTCCATTGAAGGGAAAAGGCTACCAAAGGATGATCCCAGGGTGAACAAGACAAGTAGAGATGGCCTCTGACAAAGTGAACAGAAAAAGCTGAAAAGGGGTTGGTTTAGCAAACCAAATGCAAAAGCGCAGAGTGTTAGACAGTGACTTGACCAGTCATTTCATTTCTCAAGGTGGAAAGACAGTGGCAGGAAGAATATCATAAGAAATGTTAAATAGATTCATTGAGTTCAATCACTATCACTTAAAAAAAATTACAGAGTGGGGGATAAAATTTAAATATAGGTCAACAAGTAATTACAGCCAAAGAAGGATGGAAAGAGAAAGACAAAGAGGAAATGAAAACAAAATCAGTGAAAGAGTGAGAGAGGCAGAAGGTAGGGAGGGAAAGAAAGAGAAAAGAAGAGAGAGAAAGGAGGGGAAGGGGGAGAGGGAGAGAAAGACACAGCACAAAAAATAGAATGATAAGCTCTCTAAATGAAGGTCTGTGCATGTAGCTTCATCTTGTTATTTGTAAATGAAGGAGAGAGAAATGTCACATGGCTGGAAATATGATTTCTTGAGGGCCAAAGTAAAATATTAAAAGATTTTCCCATTGCAAATAAGGCAATTAAAACTATTCAATTTGACAAAACCCTGGACCCAGTTGAATCATGCCATAATTCAGGAGGAAAAAAAAAGAGCAGCAAGGGAAATAGAGAAGCCTTTGGCAAAACTCTTTGATAGCTCAATAAGAAAAGAATAAAGGGAGCAATCATCTTTGAGTCACTAATGAGCACTCTTAGATTTTCTAGCAACGGAAAATCATTAACGGAACTAGTTTTCCCAAATTCAATCGTTAAAGACAGGAATAATGTTTCACTCAAACCTATGCATTCAAGATTTACCTAACAGAATTGTTCTGAACTGAGGGATTTAAAGTTTATTTTTATTCAGATTTCAGGAAAGAGCTTAATATTACAAGCAAGTCACCTAGCAATAATAAAAGCTCTCTAATGAACAAAGTACCCCAAGCCATCCTGGATGTGAGGATATACTTCACAGGCTGATAGACAAGAACCAGTAGATGTAAACAGTCTTGTTTTAAAAACTCCATGTGTTCAAAAAACATACGGGTTTTTTTTCCCTTTCACAGAAATGTCTCATAACTATTAATGCAACCAGTACATTTTTCATGATATTGATGGAAACTCCAGTCCTCCTCCCTGTCTCTACACATAAATCTTTCTCTCCCTTCTTGCTGTGATCTTGTTTGGGAACCCTGAAAGCTCTGTCACTCTCAGTGATTCTGCAATTGCCCCTGATCTAACCCAGCACTTGGAGGAAAATGAGTCTTTGTACGTCTCCACACAGCCCTGTATCTGTTCTTCACACTTGGGGGTTCTTTCTGCTTCCAGACATGGGAATGAGTGATATTCTCATGGGAATTGAGAGAATTTGATAAAAATAGAACACCTTGAGGGAAGAAGAGACAGCCACACAAATCTGGTCTCTAATCAGTTATTTTGTCCAACTGAAAGGACACATAATACTAGACGCCACAGTGGACTAGGTGACATTAAGGGGAGCCAGGTCTAACAGATAACTTAATTAAAAAAAAAGTTAGACATTCAAAAGGAAAGCATGTTTAATGGTCCCTCCCTTCAAAGTGGAATTGGCTTTAAAATGGAGCCATATGCTATAGGGCAGGGGTGGATGATCCTTTCTAAGGAGGAAAAACAGTTTAGCAGACACCTGGAAAGCTGCTTCCTCTTCCGAAAGTAAAAGCTTTTGATGTACTTATTCAAAGTCAAGGTCAGGCACCCTCTGTGAACAATTACTTTAGTATCACCCACTTCAAGGACTTTTGCCAATAATGACCTGAGAGGACGGTTAGAGGTCCTCAAAGGAAATTTTAAATTTCTCTTATTTTTCTCATTTTAGAGATGCATATGAAAGAGTAGGGGACTGAATTTTGCCACTAGAAAGTGTTTCACTATGCACTGGTTCCCAACTCAACCACTGAGCCTCAGGCCGTATCTCTATGCTCACCCAAGAGGAATGATACAGAGCTGTGCACACACGCAAGTCACAGAACATGAGTTTCTTGTCTGAAGCGTGATTGAAAAGTACAAGGAATGTTTAAATTTTAAAAAATAGGTCTTCTCTCCACTTCCTGGTCTGGAAGTGAATGGGTTGCTCTGCCAAGACACACTGCAATTAATTTACCGTAATCTACTCCTCCTTGCTTCAAATACACTTGTCTGAAGCAGTTCTGGAAGTCCTGTTTCATGAATGTCTGTACAAGAAGTGATAAAAGCATATGGTGAATGCCAGTTCCCACATCATTCACCAGAAAGTGAGGTACGTAAAACACTGTGGTGTGTTCTTGCCCACCTTATTCAGCAGATCTGACATTGTGCAACTTCTGGCTCTTTGTGCAACCACAAAAGGTAGATGGTTTGAGTCAATTCAGAACGTTGAGGCAGCCACAATAGCACAAGACACAAAAAAGGACTTCCGGAGCTGTAAAGTGGTAAGAGGGATGGGATAAGTGCTTTCAAAGGAAAGCAGAATATTTTAGGAGGATTAATGGTAATGTATCTTTTATGGAGTAACTTTTGCAATTTAAATATTCAGCATATTTTTCAGTCACATCCCATAGGGCAGCAAGGGCAATAGAAGCCGAAGATTCAGGGTAAGCTGGTCACCCCATGGCTCTAGGAAGCTGCCCAGAATAGACACAGATGTGCTGCGCATAGCTCCCGGGTACTGCAGCTGGGGGACCTTGCAGAGAAAGCAGCCTGCTGGGGGCTATGTATCCTGGGGGCTACATGACAGGTAGACTAAAGCATGGAAGGACACCCCATCCTTAGGGGACAGCAAGTTTCTTAGTCCCTTTCTTTTTCTCTAGGATGCATTACCCCAACCTACAATTTAACAGGAATTCTCAGGAAGATTTGATTGTTAGAAAATTATAAATAGGGACAACTCAATGTTCATCTGCATATGCAGATATAATCTTTAAAATTGCATATCTATTGAAATAATTCAAAAATCCATTTTTTCCTTTTCCTGGGTAGAGTATTTACAACTTTCCTCCCTTTAGTCTTAAACATCTGCCAACATTGATTTAATCTCCCCTTTGCTATCTGCATTAATATATTGACATTTTAAATCTAGAAGGAAAAGAACAATCGAGTTGATTCACAAAGATGCCTCATCAAGAAAAATGTGCACCCCTTGATACTCCTTCTCTCCTAATTCCTCCCTCTTACTCGTCTCATTTTTCTTGAAACACAGGTGATTCTAGTGACTTGGTGAGTCCTTGGAAGGATTTCCTGTAAGAAACTGTCACGGGAGAGAACAAATCAAATTCTGAAGGAATCAATATATTCTCCACCAGCGACTCATCTTATAAGCCTTCCCTTCTGGGACACCCTTTGTCTTGGTATTTCTTCATTCTCTAGCAGATCTTTCACTTTTATACCTTTAGGGAGATGTTCTTCATAGAAAAACATAATGCACTAATACACAAAATGTAAGGGTAACTGTCCAAGTCTCTCCACTGGGCATCAGCAATAAATGTTCATAAGAAGAGCCTAAAATGTTCCAGGGTCTCTGAGCTAGATGCTGGGCTCATGGAGCCTCAGGTAATGCTTAAAACGACAAAAGTAAGTGCTACTTTACAATTGAGGGAGTTAAACTCACAGGGTTAGAAGATTGCTCAGTATCCAGTGCTGGGAATCTTAACCAGGCAAATCTGGCTCCCAAACATGACATTTTTACATTTAACATGAATAGCTATTTTACTAAAAATATTTGGATTCCCAGTAATGGAAATATACAGACTGCTTGGAGAGCTTTGTTTCCTGCCATGTACTATTTTTGTTTGCTTTGTTTTTGTTTGATATAAAGTAAATGCCACAAATACACTTTATCTGCCAGAAGTCAGTTTGCCCTGAGTCCACTAGGCCAGATATCAGAGTGAAATTTAAAGACAACAATTTCTTTATCTTCTCTTGTATTTGTCTGCTTAAGCTGCTATATGAAAATACCTTAGACTAGGTTTCCTATAAAAAAGCAGAAATTTCTTTCTGACCATGAAGGCTGGAAAGCCCAGAATTGAGATGCTGGCAGATTCAGTGTCTGTGGAGACCTACTTAATGGTTCACAGATGGCATCTGTGCCATGTTCTCACATGATGGAAGAAGTAATTGTCTCTCTCTCTCCCCCCTCTTCTGATTCCATTCATGAGGGGACTGCCCCCATGATTTAGAGCCTAGGGTATCATCACAGGAACTGCATTTGGGAGAACACAGCATTTAGCTCAAATCCCTTTTTATGAGCAGAAACTTCTGCTCAATTATTTGTGAAAGACAATTTCCTCCTTAAGTCACTGTGAAAAGTTAAATGATGGCACTCATAAATAAGACATTCGTGTAAATCAAGTGTCACCAGAAGCAAGGACCACAGACTGGACAATATGCTTGTTTTGCCTCTGTACTGCTATCTCCTGTGGTCTCTACCCTCAGCTTTTAAAGCAGTGGAGACACTGGTCTGGGCTATGACAGCTGGCAATCACATAGGGTGCTCCTGCCACATGGGTGCTTGCTGGTAGAATCTGTTTTGTTTTAAGAAAGTAACTCAGAAGGAATTCTCAGATCCACACAGGAATCTATTACACAAATATGTTAATGCAACCTTGTAAGTTCTTAGTTTAAAAAGTAACATCTCCTCTCCCTAAATAATAGCACAAGGATCTACAAAATAACAGTAATAGAAAGTATTAACAGGTCATCTCCAGAATACCATATTTCTTTTAAATTACAAGATAGAAAGAAAGAGCATGCACGTGAAATGTTTCCAGGTGAACAAAAATGGCAAAAGCTGTGATTAAGACCTAGACGCCAACTAGCCAGTGTTTGGAGCCAATTAGAAGAGAAGAAACCAAAGGAGAAAGACACACTAATGAGTCCCACTCTTCAGAGGCATCACCGTCTCCTCCCCCTGGCAGTCTCACAGGAAGTAGTAAAAGACCCAAGCCTGAACTTTTCCACTGCTCACCTTCCTAAGGGAATTGGTAAAGATTACATGCTTAATCTTCAGTGTCCATGTCTGCTTGAGCTTCAGGGAAGCATAGTCATATTTACTAGTTTTTACTCAAAGAGTAAAAAGATCTAGAAGAGTTAATGAAACCTGGGATCATCCCAAGCTTAAAACTGAGAAAAGAAATGAAACTAAAAAGTGTTAAGAAAGAGAAGAGGGGAAGGAAAGGAAAGGAAAGGAAAGGAAAGGAAAGGAAAGGAAAGGAAAGGAAAGGAAAGGAAAAAAGGAAAGGAAAGGGAAAAAAAGGAAAGGAAAGGGGAGAGATGGGCAGATTGAGCCCATCTCTCAATCTGCATGGGGAATTGGTGCGAGGACACCTGTGGAAGGGAAAGGGGATAGAGCAAGGGCAAGGGCAAAGAAAAGAGAAAAAAAGAAAAGAAAAGAAAAGAAAAGAAAAGAAAAGAGGAGGAGAGGAGAGGAGAGGAGAGGAGAGGAGAAGAGAAGAGAAGAGAAGAGAAGAGAAGAGAAGAGAAGAGAAGAGAAGAGAAGAGAAGAGAAGAGAAAAAGAAGGTGCTGCCCAAGATCACACTATTATCCTTTGATGGGAAAGGTACCTGCCCTGAGCTCTCCAGCCTCTCTGCTCTCTGACTAAACCTTCATCCGTTTCCCGCACTGGGGAAAACAGTATGATGGCGAAAATGAAGCTTGGTATACTAGACCAGGCTTGGAGAGGTTGTTGCTGTTCACATATGCACAGCATCTAAATGGTCTTTAGTTTCTCAGTTCATTCCTTCACTTTCTAAAATTATCGCAGGACGTCAGAATAATTATAGCTTTTGTATCCAATTCTCATATAAATTCTTAAAGCATACATGCATCTTAACAGCAAATATGATAGTGAACAAATAAATACAGTGGGAAATGAAGCAGGAAGAAGTGGGGCTTGGCTTTTTGTTTTTTAAATGCTGGTTCAGTAACTTTGCCCTGCCCTTGAGAGGAGGCACCACCTCCCCAGGGGCAGTAGCTTTGAAGCGGACAGCAGGTCCGCTCCCCACCGGGATCTTTTGGAGCAGTGAGTCAGCCAGGGGAGCTCACCCTTCTACACAGGACCCCTTGCTGCAATGGAAGAGGGCGATGGGCAGAGGAAAACATGCTGCCTTGGCACTTCTATAATGTGCACAACCGCAGCAGATGAAAGGACCCTCAATTTTTAGAGCCGACTCTCCAGGGAAAATACAGCCAGCCCTGGAAAACAGAGCTGGACACAAGCAAGGCAAGGGATGTTCTCCTGGCCAAATAAACAAGGATATTTGGTACATATCCTCAGAGGACTTTTGCTAGGAACAAGTGGAATCATTTCCAATGTACTGTCCCTGTCCCAGTGGCTGAATTCTAGCAAGGGAATTACAGGATTGAAAATCCAAGAAAGCAGAATGGGGCTGGAGGCATCATTAATGTGAATGGCTCAGGAGCAGGGTGCCAGCCCAGAGCAGGAAAGCTTAGATCAAAAGGAATCCTGGGTTTGCCAGCCTCCGCCTGAGCCACCAAGCCCTTCCTGTTCCTTCCTGTGAATGGCTCCCAACACCAACTGTCCCCTAGCATTTTAACTCCAGCTCCTTTTATATCAGTGAAAATTATTAAAGACCCTCAAAGATCTTTGGTTTATATGGGTTATATCACTGTACATTAAGCTTAGAAAACAAAACATTTTAGTTTTTTTAGAAAAAATAACAAATCTACTCTACAGTTTAAAAGTATATTTATGAAAAATAAGTGTATTTTCTTTAAAATATAAGAAGGGTGATATTTGTTTACATATTCTCAAATCTCTGTACTCTAGTGAGTTTTTGGGTTTTGTTTGTTTGTTTGTTTATTTTGTGCTGAGGATCGAACTCAGGACCTCGCACTTGCCAAGAAGGTGCTTATGCCATTTAGCTAAATTCCCAGCTCCAGTGTTTTATAAGATATATAGATTCTCATACAGCCCATCTCTCAATCCGAGTGGGGAATTGGTGCTAGGACACGTGTGGGTATCAAAATCTTCAGAAGCTCCAGTTCTTTACATAAAATATTACAGTATTTTCAGGCAACTTACCCACATATCCCTATATACTGTGAATCACCCCTAGATGGATGTTTGCTTCAGATGTCTGCAGCAATATCGTGTGTTACGTAGCCTCTGAACCCCACATATATTCATGGGATGATGACAGTTAAATGACAATATCATGGTACTATTATAAAAACAGTTTTGACCCATGGATCCCCAAAAGAGCTGCTCGAACCCCTGGGTGTTCCTGAGCCACACTTTGGGAACAATCATTTGTACTTTAGCTCATGCTGAAAGAGGTAATCCCATACAAGCAGACATGTCTGCTTTTTTGTAGTTAACCAACAAAGTAAAAAGTGCCTTAACTGTCTTGAACACAAAATCTTTCCATTTTAAACATGTGTGACATCTGACTCTGCCACTTACCAAATGAGTGGCAGTGAAAAAAACTGCTCACATCTTGCACAGTTTCCTAGCCAACGGGTAGAAAGCATCTTTCACAGTGGACTGGCCCTTGTATAAACAAAAACATGTGTGTGCCACAGTGCAATCACTTGAAATAGTAGCTTTATTACTAATGTTGAAAGCTCCAGAGGGCCCAATCAAGGCCTGGCTGGGAGGAAGATTCTAACAGCTGTCCAGTGACCTGTTTCCTACTTTATAATAGCTGCAAAATTTAACCCCTAACTGAATCCTCCCTACAAAATTAACTCAAGAAACTGTGGTGACACTTATTTCAAATTCAAGGTAGATGAAAATCCAGCCAATGACAGTACACTAACCCCAGATTCTTTACCTCCTTAAGATATTTATCAAGTCACTAGTAGCTGGAGGTATAGCTGCACAAAACAACCCTAGTCACAGAACCTCCAGGAGGCTGCATACTGAGCTGGAAATTAAAACCTTCGGTCCCCAGAACTGATGGTTTTGCTATGCTGATACTATCAATATCCCATACATCTCATGTGACCATTTGTATCTAAATGTGGTGCTCCAGGGAAATCAGAAGCTGTATCCGAGATCTGAGAGACTTTAGCTATGTGGTTAGTAACTGCACCAAGGTCCTTTGCTAAAGCTGAGTGAGTGTGATGATGGGTGCCTCTTCTCTCTCACACACAATTACACGTCCAGCAAACCAAAGATTGTTGGTACCACTATGCAATGTGAACAAAAATTTTTTATCTGATTCTGAGCAGACCAATGCGAACCAGAATAAGAATTTTGTTAACTCTTGAGTCCCTTTAGACACCTAAAATCTCTTGCCAAAGTTAGATTTCCAGAAATTTATAGCTGGAAAGGGTCTGCTAATCTAATCCAGCTTTGGCATTCATTAAATAAATTCTTTTTCTACACATTTCCATGTACTGTTCTATAGCTATATAAGCAGAAATGGATAAGGCAAATAGCTATGGAATTAAACTCTTAAGATGGAATCAGAAAATAAACAATAGGAAAAAATCTTGCATGGTAACAAGTGTAATGACTAATGAAAAGTGCTAGGTGATCAATTGACTTTAGGGTCAGGGTAACAGAGCCAGGTCTTACAACTTGCTCAAAGCTACATATAGATAGTGAGAATCAAAATAGAACATAGGGCATGAATAGTAGAGTTGGTATTTATTCAGAATATTAGATAGTGTAGATGACTTTTTCTTATTATAAAATTATCAATGGCAACTTCCACTGCTGTTTTTCTCTATGCAATTTATTTGACTTTAAATTTTTTTTTATTTTAAAGAAAATAAAACCAAGCAAGGTAAAACAAAATAAAGCCAATCCAAATAAAAATGTATAAGGGACACAGGGTTGCAAAATAAGATAATAGGAAATCAAGAATGGCTACTATAATGCTTCTTGTTGTCTTCAAAATAGCCACCCATACCATCAGATATAGGAAAATTAAACAAAACAGAAAAGAATAGAACCAATAAAACAAAACCATGAATGCCATGCAGGACTTCAAAACAAAATAATAGTAAATCCAAAATAGCTACCATAATATTTTGTTATCTTTGAAATAGCTGTCCATACCATCACATATAATAAAGTCTAACAAGACAAAACAGACTAAAATTAAACCCAAAAAATCAATGAAAATTATACAGGACTTTAAAACAAAATAATAGGGATTTAATAATGGTCACCACCTTCAAAAAGAGCTTCTCCATAGATGCTATATTGTTATACTGTTATCCTCTAGATCAATGATCAGATTACTGGCTTTAGGCCTGCAAAGTCAATGAAACACACAACACTACAAGCATTAAGCTGTACTTTACTTCAATAGTGATCATCTCAGCCTTGTTTCTATGGGTTGAACTGGTGTCTAGTTGTTCTCCCTATGACCACGCATGGCGCTAACTCACAGGAAGTGTTTAGCTTCTTGTTCTCCTCTTTGGGGCCTGTGAATAGTGCCAACTAACAGGAAGGGGCTGGCGTCTGATTGCCCTCTCTGTGGCCCTCACATGGCACTAATTCCCCTATTTGAATTTTATGATAGGACAAGTTCACCAGGTAATTGACCTATACTTCCTTAAAGTATGCCTTAAATTCTTTGTAAAAGAAAAACTCATGATAGAAGTCAATGTATTATATCCTGGATATTATACAGTATTTCAATCATACCAAGGGGAAAAGTCTTATACAGAGTCTCTATATGCCTATGAAACCACCCTAGAAAACAAAACCTGTTATATACATAATTGACTCCAAAAAGAATGAAATTTGTCCTTATCTCCCACAATTAATTCTTTCCTTTTCTAATCCCATCTCCCTCAGCTATTTAAGTTTCTACCCTGAACACCATTTTTATTATTTTTAATCTTTTATGGTTGTATAGCATTGCTGAAAATTGCACACTTGGCTCAATGAAATTTCACAAACCAAACACTCCCACCTAACTAGCACTTAGATTGTGAAACAGAATCCTATTACTGGCACCCCAGAAGGCTGCTTTGTGCTTTCTTCTGTAAAATACCACTCCCCAATGGTAAACAATACGCAGCTCTCAACTGTGCAGATTGCCCCTTTTGTGATTTGTATAAATAAAATCATATAGCGTGTTCTCTTTTGTGTGTGGCTTCTTAAAATCAACATTTTTGTGGTGGCATTCATTTATATTGTTCCATGATTGTAGACTGTTTATTTTCATTGTTGTAAACATGAATCTCATTGTGAACATATCTCAATTTATTCATCCACTCTAGTGTTGATGGACATTTGAATAGCTTCTAGTTTGAGGCTTCTACAAAGGGCACTGCTATTTAGCATTCGAATTCACATCTCTTGATGAACATACATACATATTTTGTTGTGTATGTGTGTGTGTTTGAGACATTATGTATACTTACGTTATCCTTAGTCAATATTGTCAAACAGTTTCCAAAGTGGTCATTCTAATTTATAATTTCACCAGGAGAATATGAGGCTTCTAGAAAATTTTTATTTATTTTCTATTAAAATTAAAGGATCTTATTTACTATTTTCTCAGGGCCGTATTCTCCATAATTGGATTTCATAAACTCAGCAATTCATTTCTGATGGCACAAGCAACAAGAGTGAAAAAGGCTAAAAGGGAAAAACACACCTCCTTCACTCCCTTGCACAGCCCCTGGGCTCACTCACATTGCCAATCCCAGTGCTGGACAATGAACCAATCACAAATGCTAGATTCAGCCACTTCCGTGACTGCATGAGGTTTTGGGGAAACATTTAAACAAACCACAGTAGTTGTGATGTCCATTATGTTGACTATTCAAGGGGTACTGATGTCCTAACATAGAGTTCTTGAATTTTCCACACATCTTAACCTAACAAAGAGTCTCGAAGAATTAGATGGCAAATACTAATCAATAAGTAAGTACAAACTTTAAGGAATCAGGGACAAAAAGAACAACAGAAGCCCAAAGTTAGAAGAAAGAAAATGTAATAGGCAAACATCACAAAAGATTATTAACTATAAGAGTTAGTTTTTGGAAAAGATAAGCAACATGAAGACATATTTGGGAAAACTAAGGTAAAAAAGACACAAATTTCAAATTTAAAAAGTCAGAGATGAACTTAATAAGCCAATACCACAGAAATACAAGGATCATAAGAGATGTAGATACCCAATAACAAATTGGATAATCTAGAAGAAATTGGTAAATTTAAAATGCACAAGACATAACAAAGCAGAATTGTAAATAAATGGAAAATTGTACCTACACATAGTAAATACGGAGACTGAGTCAGTAATAAAAAGTCTCTCATCAAAGAAAAGCCCAGGGCTTGATGATTTCAGAGGTAAATTACATTAAGCTTTTGAAGAACTCATGATCTGGACAGAGATTGTTCATGTCCCCGATGGGTCATAGCAGGATGGCACAAGATTTCATCCTGCTACTCAGAGGGTGTGAGAGTTCAAAGTCATGAATTCCTTACTTCTGGACTTTCTCCTTTAATATTTTTGAACTGGCAACTGACCGTAAATAACTGAAACAGCCAAAAGCAGAACTGAGAATAGGGGAAGGACTTCCTGGAATTGAGCTACAAAGAAACAGAAGCAAGTAGTTCTTTGCAATGATAGGTGAAGACCTCAGAGAGATGCCTTAGGTTCCCCAACTTTGAAGATGAGTGAGACTTGGCCAGTGGGAAAGTGGTTTTACATATGAGGAAAGAGCAAAGGGTCCAAGAGCAGAGAAAGCAGTATTCAGGGAATTTCCTTGGTGGCATTTCTTGTCTTTACCTTCTGAGCCCTTCTTCTCCAGCTATGTGGCTATCCTCCTCAGTGGCATCAATGCTTACTCCTGTTTCCTTCCCCCTTGCCCTCCAGCTGTGCATTTCTCTTACATATCCCTTCTGTGGTGAGTGTGCTTTTTCCTGGAGAGCAGCAGCATAGGGCGTGCATGAACAGTTCCAGAGGAAAACACTCATCAGTCAGACAAAATGAGCATGGGATTCCGTGGGGTTATTTGATTTCCAACAGCCCTAACACAATCAAGCCAGGTCTCTCTTCATATTAAAAATTTATTTTAAAAATTATTAGAAAATAAATGCCTGCCAATTATCAGAGTCTTGAAACAGGAATGAAGCAGCAATGGAAATGGTCCATGTATCTCAGAGGAGGAGTAGAGTGTTATGGAGTTTTTGAATTCTGCAGATTACCTATAATCCTTGGGTTGTGTTCTTGTCTTCAATAATCCCCTTATTTCACTCTTCTTCATTTAATCATATCTTCAAAATCTCTTCTGCCACATAAAGTATCATTCACAAATTCCCAACACTTTGAAAATGCAAATTTTGACCGCCAGAATAAAATCCAACCAAGGAATCCCCCTCCATTGTTCTGTCCCCAGGAGCACTTTAAACACTCCTTTTCCAAAGTGACTTTTAGAAAAAGACAAAAGGTATTTATTAGGGATTTTCTCTGCAGCAGTCATTGTTCAGCCTATTCAGAGGTGAATACCTAACAGGGGACACATACACTGTTAAACACAAATGTACAAATAGTGCGACATCCAGCCCACCCATCTGCATCCCCTCATTCTATTAAAGACTCAGGTGACTCAGGTGACTGTTTCTCATCCATTGTGCTTAACCATTACCCAATGATGATATGGGTCTTATTCTTGCAGAAAAGTTCATCAGTTTATTATAACTGCGCTTTTCTGCTCTGATATAGTTCTATCCCAACACCTTTGTCCTTTTGTGGGTCTTTCTGGGTTGTTGGCAAGATGTCTGTTCATGGGGACTGAGAGAAAACTCACATCACCCCTTGTTCATGTGACATTCCTTGTTCCTCCATCTGAGAGGGAAACTTCTCCCCACACACACTGTCTTCACTCCTACAAAAGGGATTTTGAATCATTGCCACTCTTTTCAGAAGACTTTAGAAATTTTCAGTAGCTCACAACCGCAGTAATAAAGTAACTGTTGATAAGACTTTCTGAGCTAGTGTATTTCAGATCTTCTTAACTTTCATTTTGCCTATGAGGTCCCTATTCTGGTACTCCAGTAGAGCATTGGGGCTGACTATTCAGCACCCCAGACTCCTCAATCTCTTCTAAACAGTCACTGTTGGTTCTTTACCCTAGTAGTGGTTACTTTTACTGTCTTTATGATTATCTGTTCTGAACTTGAACCTCTCTTTTGCCCTCTCTTTTATTTTCAGCTCAGTATCTAATCCATACAAACTTCTAGTTTTCTTTAATTTGTACCCCTGGAGCTAATAACAGTAATGATTTTCCCTTTGTTTAAGGTTCTTCTTTAACATTTAGAAATGCCTGTCATGAGTTGCATTTCTTTTTGCTATGACTTTATTTGAAATATCTTAGTTTACTTTGCTAGTTTCCTATTACTTCCAGAAAGCTTGACTAGAATGTGTAACCAACTCCTCAGACCAAACATTTTCTTTTTCTAACACATGTAGGACTAGCTCAATTTTTTATACCTGTCTTACTTTAATTTGTATTTTATCCCTTCCCTGGAAATTTGATTTCCTGATGTATTCCTCCAAGATCTGTTTTGGGCATTTCTTATAATGAAAAATATCAGTGAGCTTTAGGAATATCAAAAGAAATCATTTGTTCATAAAATCATTTTCATTGTCACCTTCTATAATTGATAATACCACAAAGGTAGGTTACCAGATTTAGTAAATAAAAGTACAATTCTGGACATTCAGTTAACTGAGACTTTTAGACAAATAATGGACACTTTTTGATGCACATGTGTTTCATTCAGTTCATGTCAATGTAGTCTCCAAAATCTGAAAATCAGGTCAAGTATTAAGTAAGTGACAAATCCAACACCAAATGCAGACCTCGTAAGTAAGGTGATAGTGTGACTTAGGAGGTAAAGGCACATGATTTCCAGAAGAGGCTCTTCTTATTTCCTTTTCTTGACTTTGAAGTCAGTTCAATGTAGATCAAAAGAAGAAGAAGAAGAAGAAGAAGAAGAAGAAGAAGAAGAAGAAGAAGAAGAAGAAGAAGAAGAAGAAGAAGAAGAAGAAGAAGAAGAATTTGGGATACCTCGCATAGCACTGTCTACCTGGAAATGGCATAAAAAATTAAATTTGTGTTCTGTTATCTTTATAGAACTTGGCTACCACTACTTCTTTGAGAGCAAAACAATGTGAGGAATTAGGGGGAAAGCCCAAGCATTGATACAGGAGCTTCATCTGCTTCAAAATCAGTCTCCCCTGCTCTCTTGCTAGCTCCCTCCACAAGAGCAGCCATACTGTGCAAAACTTCCCAAAATCAGCTCCAGCAGCCAACACTGTGGAGATGCACCAGCATGCAACTATGATGTCTGCGTTCATTTTTCACATCTTGGCTAAACCAACATCATCGCAAAGTGTTGCCATGATGCTTGCTGAGGTCCCTGTGTCTGTGCATTTGCTTGGGTTCCTTGGGCATTTCTCAAGGACCACGTAGGAACAGACATTCACCTGTGAACCCAGCTGTCCCAAGGTGTGGTCGTCACTCAAGTAAATACAGCATGATCTTCCAGGCTCCATCTCTCAGTCACTCTATATCCATACATGTCCACATGAAGGAAATGCAAAAGCCAACCTCACCACAAGCTACCAAGGTTCAACTTTGCATATCCTGATTCCCACAAAACTTTCCACCTCAAAGTTTTATTGTTCTGCCTAAATCCTAACCTTTTTCTGTTTCTCAAGGTTCTCAAAATGAACTTAAATATTGAGTCATGAGGAGTTCCATCCAGCAAATAATTGTGAGACAACTGAGAAATAAATCAAAAGACTAAGGCAGCTGTAGCCCAGTGAAATCCTGGTATACCTGCTAATTGTGTATGTTTTGCATTTCCTCAGAATTTCTCCACGTGGTATCAGCCCACCCCAAGCAGACTGTCTCAGGAGTAGCTTTCACCCTTGACTCAATTTTGTCCATAAAACTGCAACAAACCACTATAGTCTCATGTTCAGAGAGGGGACCTGGTCAGAAGAGGTGGCTGGGTAATGGAGGATGAATTGAAAGGGGGCATTCCAGTCCCTGGTCCCACCTTTCTCCCTCTGTTCCCGAGACACCACGTAGTGTACAGCTTCCTTCTGTCAGGTCATTTCTGCCTTAGATCCAGTCAAACATGGACTGAGTTCACTAAAACTATAAGCTAATCATACCCCTCCTCCTTCAAGGTGGGGCTTTTGGGAATTTGGTCTCAGTGATGGAAAAGTAGCTGATACAGTTTCTTGTTGTAAGACAAAATAGAGAATGATATTTGAAACATTAAATCCATCAAATAGAAAATGTAAACAAAATTGGTGCTTATCATCTATACAAAGTTTTGCATTTGGAGGTAGGAATGAAGGGCACAACAAGAAACCAGAAGTGCACTGGAAGGTAGAAAAGGAGAAACATCACACTTCTAGCAGCCATCCGAGTTTTTTATGGCAAGGTGACAAGAGGTACTGATGGACTGTGATGGAACGCAGTTAACTCTCACATTCTGTTGTAATTATTATTATAATGTATTTCATTTTGGATCATTATCATTTTAGTATTAATGATACCAGATGGAAGGCTTAGATTGAGGAGTAAAGAAATGATCTGCAACCCCGAAAGAGGAAATCAGGATGGGCCTACGACTGTCCGCAGTGAGTAACTAAATTAGGACAAGGCTTAACGTCTCTGCCTTAATTTTATAATCTCCTGTGTGACCCTAAAACTTTAGGTCAGATCCCTGTTTACAAAGCATGCAGACAAGCATGTTGACCACTTACGGAGTAGTAGAAGGTTTATTAACCCTACATTTATCTATCCATATTATCCCTCTTCATGACTGAAGATGCCGAGATAAGAGTAACTAAAGTCATTTTCAGAATTTGCAGGGACACTCAATAGCCAGCTTTTACCTCAACTGGTTCCAGACCCTAGAATCTCTAGTCATTGTCCTAAACTGGCAGCTGCATTGTATTCCATGAAAAGCAGAGCCTAGTGGGTAACCCCAGGATGATGTCACCTCCAAGGAGCAACAATTATAGGATGATGGAACTGAGGCTACAACCCTAAGCAGGAGCCCCTCATCTCAGGATGGGAACCAAAATGGCTGATCAGGAAATGATGACTCTCTTAGCATCTAACAGAACACATCTTGAGATGCCATCAACCAAACTGTAATGTGACCAGTATCACCTAAAATTTCCAGCTGTGTAAATCCAATGCCCTACAGCTAAGCAAATCCTCAAGCTCTGCCTCTGTTCCTTTTTCTGTAAACCCATAAAGTTTCTGTCCATCCCGCAAAGATAGCCATTGAGCCACTCTGTCTGGCCATGCAGATCAAAGTTCCTTTCTTTCCTTTCACAATTGTTCATCTCTTTGAGACATGTGGACTAACCTGGTCTGTTGGGAGTCCCGGAGCCAGGACTTCTGCCCCAATGCTCAGGTACCAATGTTTAGGAGCTCACATCCAGTGCCTACGCTCTCTTCCTTATTTTTCACTGTTAAAGCAAAAACCTCAAAAAGCATAATGCTCACAAAAAAACAGTAATGGTACTCACTGTGGCAAGTGAAATATTAATTAGATCAGCGGCTATTTTTAGGGTGTATTCTAAGGCTTCCCAAATATTCAATGACCAAGTCCCCGTCGATTGCACTTTCCCAGAAGTGAGAGTCCTGTGACAAAGCACTGAAGGAGTGGATTCTCGCCTTGCAATTTTATCTGAAAGGCAAGAGTGCAGTATTGAAAAGACATAAATGAAATGAAAAAGCAAGAAGGTAAACACAGGAACAAAAGAGTCAGGGGTTAGAACACATGGGGCCAGGAAAGGAAGAGCTGCTGGGAGCCTAATCTCTTTGTTCAGGATCTTGTTTCTCTAACACCCTGTGAGGGACAGAAAATGGTTTGCAGTATATGTGATCTAACCTGCCTTGAATTTGCATTCATAAATAAAAAAATTTCAATTGAAACTAGATTCAGCCACCAGAGTAAAGGAGGCTCCAAAAAATCAAAGTGTAGAAGGGATTCAAATCAACCACACTCTGCCCCTGAAAACATTGGCTTGGATTTTAATCCCACTTTAACTTGTTGCCTTTTCAAACCTCAGTAAAGCATTCTGTGAACATTTTCCCCAATCTCATTGATTCTATCAAACTTTTTATCCCATCTTAGTAATGACAGTAGATATCTACATAGAATCTATATCAAACTTCAACAAACCCTGCAGCAAATAAGTTACTTTTCAAATAAAATAATACATTAAAACTAATGTGACATCACAGCTTGATTAAAACAATAATGGACCATTTGATTTTAGTCCCAACATTCCTGGCACTCAGATTCTACTTCTATACACAGCATGAATACAGTCAGTAATTTCTACAGCCTGGGTTTAAACTCTTTGATGTCACACACGTGTACGTGACTTGTTTATATCCACTCTTTCACAGTAGTTCTAGGTTCTGAGAAGTGGAAAACAGTAGAAAAGATCCTGGAAACATGTCTTCCTAGTTCTCACTAAGACAAAGAATGACACATATCCCATTTCCTAAGGGTTCTTGTGGATGCCTCGCTCTCTATCAGCTGCCTCTAACAACTCATCCTAAATCAGCCTACCCTGTGTGCCCCTTGTTTCACCCTTGCAGTGACTTGGCATTCCATAGTTGAATTCCACATTCTACCAAGAGACACATGCTGAAAAGGATTCCGATGAATACTTCACATACTCCAAGTCTGAAATGATAGAGTCAAACAATTTGAAGTCAGATTTCTAAGGCTACCAATATCTAAGCCAGAACACACTCCCCAAACTGAACCTATAGGGATGAAGTAAACTAGATCATAAATTAATAACCCAAGAATAATGGGAGACACTTTCTGGAAGTTACTTACAGTAGGACAATTGGATACATCCCCAAAATAGTATTCCAGTTCTACCTATCCTAAATCTTTTCCCATGTTTAATCTTTATTTTCTCTTTTCTTGTTTGACAGTTTTCCTCCTCTAATGTTTAATACACATTTCTTCTTTTATGAAAAAAAATTTACGCATTCAAATAAATTTTCTATGTTGTTAATTTTTTACCTTGTGCCTACTAGAATTATCTAATAATGGGTTCGTTAGTCTCATTGGCCCCTATGAGACTTTATTTATTCAGCAAATAATTTGCAATGTTTTGCATGTTCCAGACACTGTGCTTTGCGTTTGGAAGAAGATAGATTCACAAGAAAGGATTCAAGTGAGCTTCCATAGCACCCTGTACATGAGATTTTTTTTAACAGCAGTATTTTAGATTAAGTAAGATATACTAACTGAAAAGTGACTAACATGTGAAAGAATTGTTCCAGAAGAAATTTATAAAGCCAGGTCAATGTGACAGAGAACTTGGTAAAAAGTCCTCCCAAAAGCCCCCAGCTCTTAGGACTCACCCTTTGTATAACTTCTTACTTCAAGAAGTAAGTCCAGTACAGGCTGGACTTCATGACTTATTTCTAATAAATAGATTACCACAGATGTGAAGCAATGTCATTTGGAAATCAGGCAATAAAAGACTATAACTTCTGTCTTGCTATCTTTTCTATGGCTCTTCTTTCTTGCTTGATTTGAGGGACAGAGCCACCTCGGTGGCATCCAGCCAAAAGCACCAAGGAGCTGAATCCCTTTGATAATCATTCAAGGAACTTGGAATTAGTTCCTGACCCACTCAGACTTTGAGTCTAAGTCTCACACTGTGAAACCAGCTAATATCTTAATTTCAGCCTGCAAGGGACCCAAGGCAAACATCTTAACTGCAACATATGAAAGACACTGAAGCAGAGGGCCTGGTCAAGCTGTGTCTGGATTATTTGTGTTTAAATTGTCTTAAACCATTAAATTATGGAATAACTTGTTGTTCATCAATGAATCTAATATCCACAAACTAATCCAGGACACTGGAAACTCCACAGAAACATCCTCTTTCCTCCTTGCCTCTTGCAAACCCATATCCCTTGTCTTTACTTATGAAATAATGACATCCTTGGGTTTTTCTGTATTTTTACTACTTACTTATGAAAGCATCCTTACATTATTTGGTTTTGTTAGGTTTTAGACATTTGCATGAAAGGAATATTAGTATAATTTTATTTTTCTCTGTTTGTTTTTAGTCTATGTTATATTTGAAAGAAAAATCCAATTCATTGTATATACCTGCAATTTGCTCATTCTCTCTAATAGTTTATATGAATGTAACATAACTTTTTACCCATTTCTCTGTTGATGGGTAGTTGTATTAGCAATGGGCCCCAGTTGATGAGCATGAGTCTCTAGGATCATGACTTTGGAGAGTGGATCCCTCATTCAAAATGTCTCCTCCATTTCCCTTGACTTCATTCTCTTCTAGCTCTCTCTAAATTCACTATCCTTACTATCCTTACAATAATATATCAAAGTTGATGTTCATGTGTATATATCCTGATACACATATACACATACATTTAGTTATTTGTGGAATGGTTAAGTTACAAAATGTGAAAATCTGGGTATCATAAATGCCACAGGGCTTTGTTTTCTGAAAGGATAGTGAATTTAGAGAGAGCTAGAAGAGAATGAAGTCAAGGGAAATGGAGGAGACATTTTGAATGAGGGATCCACTCTCCAAAGTCATGATCCTAGAGACTCATGTTCATCAACTGGGGCCCACCTCATCAATTAATTAACCCACTGATGAGGATAACA
>PVJX010014504.1:0-44481 GCA_004027295.1 Dolichotis patagonum | reverse complement strand
TTATTATAGTCTGTTGTCGTTTCCTTTTATTTGACTACCTTGAGTATTAAGAAGAATTTTTTATCTTTCTACTGTATGCATAAGAAACATATAAAGGATGAGTTCTTGAAGTTACTTTCATATATCCAGAAATGAATAACTCCCCCAAAGACACATAGAATGAATTTTAAACAGCAAGAATGGACTGAAAGGGCACTTCTCAGTCTATTTTACTCCTTTCCTCTTATTTAATTAGTTGTGGAAAAATATATGTAATTTTGGACAACATATTGAATAGAAAGTTAAATAAAGAAGGCTGATGAAATTTCATATCTCTCATTTGCTATCTTATCTATACTTTACCATGAATGCATAGTTACATGAAAATATCTATAGCTGTTCAAAAATTATCAGATTTATAAGTACATGTGTAAGTAATTTAATGAAGTATTGCAAACAATCCATTTGATTTTCAGGCTTTTTATGCACAATTTAAATTATAGCATGCTAAAATATGACTTAATTTTTAAATTTGTTTTCAGATTGATTTATAACTACCTCTATGCCTTTTACTTGATTTAAAAATGAATACATATTTTCCACTACTGTCAAATATATCTGTGAAAATACAGGCATAGTCCTGCAGTCATTGTCCTGCGACATCACCCATGTGATATAGATAGAATTCCTCTTACAGTTGTCCTTTCCTACATCTCAACTGCTTCTACAGTTACTTTTGATGACTATACTTCCTTTAAGAATAGAAACTATAGCCAGGCGTAGTGGTACACACCTGGAATCCCAGCACTCAGGAGGATGAGGCAGGAGGATTCTTGAAAGTTTGAGACCAGCCTGGGCTACAAAGTGAGCTCAAGACCAGCCTGAACTTCATAGCAAAACCCTGTCTCAAAAAGACCAAATAAATAAATATTGAAAAAAGAATAAAAGTCACAAAAAAATTTCTTTCATGAACTCAAATCTGCTCTATATTTTCACTTCGGATGACTTCAATTTTCACTATAGTGCTTGTGGCTGTGATGTCTGTGTTCCTTGTACTTCTTTCTCCTTGGTACCCCAGAAATTATTGATGTCCATCTTAATATTTCTTCTTATGTGTACCATGTGCATCTTTAAACAAAAGACATCCAAAGCATATTCCTCTCCTTTTTATCCAGATGATAACTTTTTGGTGACTTTTCCTCTCTAATTGGCAGCACCAATTTCAATGTTCAAATTGAAAATTATGAGTGATCCTTAACTTTCCTCTCTCCAACTCTTACAAATCACTGTTAAGCAACTAGATATAGTGTTTATGTAATCATCTCAATGCCCTCCTTTCTGTTGTGCTTTATCACCCAGTTTATATGCCTAAAACCCTGCTGTAAAGATTACAATTCCAGTGTCACAAAATCTTCAGTGATTCCTCATTCCCAGTTTAACTTTGGAAATTAAAGTCTTCTGCAGTGTTGTGCCATGTACCTTCATAAATATCTTTCTTAATATTATCTGATCACCATCAAAATCTATGTTTATCAAACTGAGTGACTTTGTTCTCCAACATTCACTCTATGTCTCCCACTGGAGTCAGAATGACTCCCACACTCTTCCTTTCCATTTAGAGCATATCTGTTCTTCAAGGTTTATCTCCAAGTCACTTTAAGAAGACTAGCATTCTTCATTTGACCCCTGTAATGACTTTTTCTTTCTTTGTTAAATCCTATGTTTTATCTCTCCTGTATGATGAATACTATAATGGCTGATAGTTTGTCTTAATTAACATTGATCTAACACGGAGTGCAGCATGACATATCGTATTGTATTGGAATAAATAAAATAGAATAAAAGGTACAGGATGGTTAAACTCTTGAATTTTATGCCATAAAGATGAAATCCCTGTGAAACTCAAGAAGTATACAAATACAATGTAATTTTCCTGTTTTCCCAATTACAATATTTTAAGTGTCTAAAAATATCACATTCCAGAATACTTTAATTTTATATCAGTATAATCTCTTAACAAATATATTCATTTAAACATTTTGCTTTATCTGTAACAAATTTTACTGTCAAATTCACAGCCCCTAACTCAGTACCTGAACTTACAAAACTATTAATAAATTCAAATAATGATTCATGTCAATTTGCATGATCAACTGACAATGCAATAAAAAAGTAACAAGTAAAATAGAAATAGGGTAATCATAAAATTTCAATAGTGAACCAAAATTAAATAACCCTCTATCATTTCATTTTTCCCTAGGACATCCGTAAAGGTTTGGAGAGCAATGTAAATGTTGAATTACTAAATGCTTTGCATAGCCATATGGTTAATAAGAGAATGCTGACCAAGGATTTAAAAAATGGAATGGTTATTCCTTCAATGTACAACAATTTGGGGCTTTTTGTTAACCACTATCCCAACGGGGTAAGTTTCATTTACAAAATGTTCATTTCTGAATAACATTTCCCTTAATTTTGTCTTTACCATTTATTTAATGTTCACAGAAAAAATTCAGTGTTAGTAAGAATATTAATGCTTGTATCATGCCTTCCTTCCAAATCTAGGGCATGTAAATGTTCAATTTCTGTTTTCTATCAAAGATTGTAAGGTGCAAGTTAGTTATGCAGGCAGTTCACTTACAGTAGATTCAGATGTTCTAGGAGAGGAAAAGTCAGTATTGATGTGTTTTAAATATTCAAAGGCAAAGAAGGGTCTTAAGAGAATGAATGATGGGTTTTCATCTACTGTCCAGCTATTAGGCTGATGGAGGTTCTTCAGTGTTTGGATAAGAATTGTGGGAAACTGCCCACAGGGTTATAGGATTCTTTCAACAAATTCCCAGGGACAAAAGGTTGATGATAAGTAATACTTAGGAAGCTGTTGTGATCTTATTTTATTTTGCAATAATTATTTGCTTCACTCTCTCCGAAATTATTTTAGGACTACTCTTCTTTCAGTAACTCACTGACCTACGAAGTACCTGTATTAAAAAAGAAAGTTTCCAATGAAAAAAAGACTTTTCCCTTATGTTTCCTGAAATACTGTGTAACTGACCTGAGTTCTGAATTTGTTCTACTTTCCCTCATTTTGTTTTTTAAATATAGTCATATGTAAGTCTTCATCCACGTGATTTGCATTCAGTGCATAGGATCCCTTAACTTGTAATTACTAACATAAATGAAAAACTAGGAATAGACTTGTGGTCTCAGTGGTCAGTGGCTAGCTCTGATTTCAGTACTTTGATTTTCCCGAATAATTGCAGGTTGTCACTGTTAACTGTGCTCGAATCATCCATGGGAACCAGATTGCAACCAATGGTGTTGTGCATGTCATTGACCGTGTCCTGACACAAATTGGTACCTCAATCCAAGACTTCATTGAGGCAGAAGATGAACTTTCATCTTTTAGAGTAAGTACAAGAGCTGATTTTCTTAGATCATTGAACTCACTCCACTTTCATTTTCCTTAAAATCTAAGCACGATAAAAGGCAATTAAACAAATCTAATAGAAATGCAGTACGTATGTTTTAAATGAAGCTTCATTTTACACAGAAGAAATCATCTCATATGAAGTAACATTTACGTAGACATGATTGATAAAGAATGATTGCTAAGGGAGTGTAGTGCATTTAGTGTATTTAAACTGTGTCCATCTCGGTTGCTATATATACTGTTAGATATTGCTATAGTCATTCAAACATCAGCAGAATTCCCATTCTGGAAAGCACAGTTTGAGCAAAGTTGGAAAAGACATAACTGGTTTTGCCAAAAACTAACATTTTAGAAGTCTAACAAGAACAAAGTTCTACAATGAAGAACTCAACTCCCTCGTGTCAGCACAGGGTACGTGTGTTGTGATTTTTCTTTGGATTTGCAAGGTGCCATCCTCTGAAAAGTACAATTGGGTTTCAGGCAGCTGCCATCACATCGGACCTCCTAGAGGCTCTTGGAAGAGACGGTCACTTCACGCTTTTTGCCCCTACCAATGAGGCTTTTGAGAAGCTCCCACGAGGCGTCCTTGAAAGGATCATGGGTGATAAAGTAGCTTCCGAAGGTAGGAAAATATCTCCCAGAACTCTGGGAAGAAAAAGAAGTGAAAGAAAGAGACCAATTTTGGGTTTTGAAAAGGAAAGACAGAAGTACTTTATTCAAAGGTGCATAATGGAAATACTTCAAAAAGTATGATATTTTGAAGATGTAAGTCTAGATATACTTTAAGCTTATACCCCTGCAGATGTACTCCATTAGATTATTTTTATTTTGATTATTTTCTACCTGTTGTCTTTAGAGAACCATTTCTATAACCTATAGTCTTTATCAACCTCATTACGAATTAAGAGCAGATAATTCTGTTAAGAGTAAGATACTACTGGGATATTTTAGAACAGGTATCACTGACAACATAACAGGACTTATTTTTCTCACTTTCACATCTAGAAATACTTTCTTATAATAGTTGGAATAGGTCTAGTACAGTTTTTAGTACTGCAAAAATGATTTGGGAACTGTTCTTACATTCTATCAAGCTGAGTTGGTCATGTTTAGAGCTGGTGGGGGAAAATTTTTTCCTAAAATTTAAAATGTTCAATCTGTGAAGCTTACGTATCTTCTTTCTTAAGCATACTTAGTTCCACTATGAACCATGTCTTTTAAAGTTTAAATTTCATTCCCTGTGATCCGGTTTTCATTTTTTTTTTTTTGTCTTCCAGCTCTCCTGAAATATCATATTTTAAATACTCTCCAGTGTTCTGAGGCCATCATGGGAGGAGCGGTTTTTGAGACCATGGAAGGAAACACAATTGAGATAGGTTGTGAAGGAGACAGCATAACAATAAATGGAGTCAAAATGGTGAACAAAAAAGATATTGTAACAAATAACGGTGTGATCCATTTGATTGATGAGGTTCTCATTCCTGATTCAGGTGAGCACTGGTCCCAAACTTCTTTGCTTATCATTATTTACCAGGTATGATGTCTCGAGAGCATGCCCATGAATAATGAATGTGCACTATAAGGAATGGCATGGAACCCACTAACAAAATGAGCAGTGAGCTAGCTGAGTGCTAAGTAGTCTGCCTATGAAGTCGTGGGCATGCTAGGCATGGAATTTTACCTTTTAAAGGTTTATAACATCTAACATTTACAGGTAGGTGAAAGTGTACAAAGGTTCCACAGTACAAGGGTGCTGTCTTGGAAATGAAAGGAAAGATATATATCCAAATGGCTAGCTTTGGATAAATGAAAAAGTTGTGGCATGCACAAGGGTAGACAGAGATACAAAGGGAGTAATGGAAAATTAAAGCAAACTGTAACTGGAGACAGAAACAAATTTTCCTTCTGAAATTCTTCGTGCTTATCAACAATCAAAACGGAATCTGAAACTGTCTTACTAGGAAAGAGCAAGATGTCTTATTAGATAGACATTGTAGCGAAAACCTTACAGTATTAAAAGAAAGCCAAAAATTGAGTTGCTAATTTCATGCCGATGATAATAACAGTGATGACATTGTTGGGATGGCAATGGTTTATCTTACAGCCAAACAAGTGATGGAGCTGGCTGGAAAACAGCAAACCACTTTCACAGACCTTGTGGCCCAATTAGGCCTGGCGTCATCGCTGAAGCCAGATGGGGAATACACATTGCTGGCACCCGTGAACAATGCCTTTTCCGGTAGGTACTGGTCACTATTCTTGTTGCATTTCCCTTATCAGACAAGTTTTTCAAATAATGCATTATTATTTTCTGTAAAAATTTGCAGGGTATTTTTCAAGACGTTGGTTACCATTTACATTATTTACACAAGCATAATGTGCTAGCATTAGATTAACTACTAAAATGTTCTTTATCTCAAAATATTTCACTATACTAGGTCTTAGCATATAGGCAGTAAAAATTTATGATAAGAAGTATTCAGTTATTCTGTGAATCTAATAATATTTCCAGCTCTTACAAAGATGCATTAATAGATCTTAAGTAAATTTAATCTTGTATTTGTTTGGCATAAATATATAAAACATAAATCAGTGTATTTTGTAGCTAAAAAATTGGAAATTGTAAGTGTGAAATTACAAATAAATAAAAACAAAAGGCTCTTACACACTTCCAAATCGTGATGAGAAATACTATGTTTTTAATTTAATACTTGCTATTCATTTTCAATGTTTAGATGAATGGAAAGAGACATTTTTCAGAAAAAAATATTTCACAAAAATATTTAAATATTTAGTTAGATAGATTTAGTAAGTAAAATACATTTATATTTTTTATATTTTTCCAAGTGCTAAACCATGATATAAAAAATTAATTTGAAAGAAATCAAATTCCTAGAAATAATTGTTCTCTTTGTAACAGTGGTGCCCATGCTTGACAATAATCTATCTTTAAAATATTGTATGCTTTAATTCTCTTTCCAGTAATAAAGATGAATTTATAGATGATTCATCAAAAGTCATCAACATGACTAATGGATATCTGTCAGAAAACAAAGCTGATCATTGTGAGGATTTGGCTTTTGTCAATAACCACCATAAAATGGTGGCCCCAACAGAGATGGAGGTCATTGTGTGAGCTGCTAGTAACTGTTTTATAATCATCTGATGCATTAGGTCATAGAAATACAAATCAGTGATTTGGATCGCTAGCCCTGAGCATTATTTGACTCATATATATATATATACTGTATGCGTAGGGAATCCATATCAGTAGTATTAGATATCATCCATTTTTATGTTGTTCCCTTATCAGGACAAACTGTAATGTTTTCCATATAAAGTTCCTTCTTAATTATTTTATGTGTAGATGATACTTTGAGTATGGATCAGCGCGTTCTTAAAGTCATGTTGCAGAACCACATATTGAAAGTAAAAGTTGGCCTTAATGAGCTTTATAATGGACAGATACTTGAGACCATTGGAGGGCAAAAGCTCAGAGTCTTCGTGTATCGCACAGTAAGTGAATTAAAACCGAATCAAGTATCCACTTTGACCTAAACACAAAGGTAAAGCACATATCAAAAAATGTTGCTACAATTAATGTTTTTCAGAATTTTCTGCATGTAATTTTAATAGTAAGTATTCATTGGAAAATAAAGGAACTGGGAAATTGGGGTGAAAGGACTGTGAGGAAAGTATACCAAATGTGATATGCTTTAATAAATCAGATAATTTGCATTAGTTTCATTAAGTAAAAAAGTTTGTGTTCTGAATCATTAATTACTTGAAATTTCAGGAAGCACCAAAATCTCTCTAAAATAAGCTTTTAGTTGAGAGAATATCATGTGTCAGAGAGTTTTTTTTATTTTTAGAAAGTAAAACAGAAAAAAGGATAGAAATAATACAGAATTTCAAAAAATAGCAGTAAGAAATCAACACTAGTTAATATATTACATATTGTCATCTTAGAAGTAGTTGTTCAAGTTACAAAATCTAAACATAAAAATGTTTTTATATAGAAAAAAATGCAACATGACTTTTAACTATATTTCCTGATTCAACAATAGAACCCCTTTTAAATAACTTTCAAAATTAGCCTTGATAGACAAATGAAGATTTCTAGACTCTGTCAAAAGTACCCTAGAATACTTTTATCAGAAAAAAAGCTTTTACAAAATTGCAGAGCAACTATTAAATGTCTCCAATTTCTCCCCAGGAAACATTTTGCCTACAACTAAAAGTTTTCATAGGAATTCAGCCATTTCCATTTCAAGGAACACATTATAAATTATGCAATAACTGAGTCTCACTTTAAATTATACATGTGTATATGAGGAATGATCAAAATATATGGTGAACACTTAAGGTTTTTTAACTTATTACCATAAGAGGCACATCGTTAATAATCCCCTGACAATACTACCTATCACTTTTTACACACCTATTCCATTGTTCTTGCCAGTTTATTAAGCAGTACTGGAAATATTTGTTTATATCTTTACCTGGTTTGATAACAACACCAAAAATAGGCACATTGCTACTGAGTGCTGCCATTATAAAAGCAGATTTCTGAAAACATCCAATTTGATAATGTGCAACTTCTGGATTTTCTTCTAAGTATAAAATGACTGTGAAAAATAAGCATTTTGAATTTATTCAGGACATTGGAAAGCATTCATGAAAGAGGACTTTCAGAGCTCCTTAGAAAGTGGCAAGAATAAGACAATGGGATGTGTGTTTGTCGAAAGGGGAAGTATTGTGAGGAGAATTAATGGCAATTTTTTTTATTATAATGCTTTTCTTAATATAAATGTTCACCTTAATTTTTATCACAGTTACATGTAAATTTGTTCAAAAAACTATAGCTAAATCAATAATTTGATCTATAATTGATTGGAGTTCATAATCAAGAAAACATAGTAAATCTACAGACACTGAGGTCCTGAAACTTTATGATTAATATTGGCCTAGAAAAATCTAGAGGAACAGAACTAGGAGAAAAGAGAGGAAGGAAGGGGACAGAAAGAATTAAAATATGTTCTGTACATGAACCAATTCCCTATGATGAATATAATTATTATGCACTGCAAATGTGTAGTAATAAAAATAATTTTTTAATTTTTAAAGAAAAATCAAATAACTAGAAATCTTTTATTCAAAAAGAAAAAGAGAAGTATAGAAAACGTAAAAAGTGAAATTCTGAAAGTTTTGTAATTTACTGACAAAACTCCCTACCTGACGCATAAGGTACCTTGACTACTAAATAGTAGGAAATAAGATTAGACTAGAAATGTGTGGTAATATTTTTTCTGGACTCAGAGTACAAGCGGCCTCTGAGAAGGGCCAATACTATATAGAAAATTAATTATACAATTAGATCACATGGAAATTTTCAAGCAAAGTAAAGAATGTCACATATCTTTCTTTGCTATGCTAGTCTGTCTGCGTTGAAAATTCATGTATGGTGAGAGGAAGTAAGCAAGGAAGAAATGGTGCTATTCACGTGTTCCGAGAGATCATCACACCAGCAGACAAATCCTTCCATGAGAAACTAAAACAAGACAAGCGCTTTAGGTAAGCTTATTAGTTGCACTTCTGCAAAATAAGAGACTTACTGATGTATTGTTTCACAGTTAATATCCTAAAAGGCATTCAATTCAGTTTCTTGTGTTGCCCAGAAAATTAGAATATGAAATTCATGCAAATGTTCTCAGAATTAATGTTTTAAATCTAATATATATATATATATATATATATATATATATATGCTTCCTAGTGTATGTGATTTGATGAATAAAACAAAAAGGTAATAGGCTTAAATACTTCCTGCAAATTTTCTTACAATTAAGATTTTTAAAAATGATAGACTATTTTATAAAATATAAAACGAAAACAACACTACTATGTCATTATAAATTGTGACGTTGCAAAGTTTTTTAAGATAAAAGCAAAGATGAAGAAATGCTAAGATTATAGGTTATGTTTAAAACCTCCCATATGACCAAATGTTATTAACAGGCAAATTGCATTTAAAACATATGAAAATATATGAGGAACTCTTTGGTTCTCTCTCCAGTATATGATTCTCTTCTACTCTGTGCATTGTGCTTTTCTTTTTGTTTTATGAATTGTGAATAAACATTTGTAAATGCACTTCTAACATGTATATTCTTCCCACGCAGCATCTTCCTTAGCCTGTTGGAGGCTGCAGACTTGAAAGATCTCCTGTCACAGCCTGGAGAATGGACTCTATTTGCACCAACGAATGACGCCTTCAAAGGAATGACAAAAGAAGAAATGGACATTCTGGTTGGTGAGTAGGGAGAATACCAGAAATGTTTGCTGGATGAGTTCAGAATCTCAGTACTTCCTCAAGCTTTCCTGCTCAGATATCAGCCCAACAATTGTTCCCTCTTTCATATTTGTGGCAAGTTTTAAATTTCCTTTTAAATCTTCGTGGGATATGTGGAAGGTCATTTCTTTAATGTTCTCAAACTGCTTACTCTCATGTTTTTGTCCACTAAAACACTCAGTTATGTGGCCAACTAGGAAATACTTGTGATTTTGAAACTAATTTAATTTTTTCTTCAAATAGGTTGAGCAATATTTTGACTGAAATGACTAAATGTTTTAACATAATTTTGACACCAACTTGAGAGAATCATGGCTTTATGAGAAAATACAGTGTGGAAGAAGGTTCTGTCAAAATGTCAGAAAATGTGACTTTTAAATATATATTCTGTCCTTCCAGGGGACAAGAATGCTCTTCAAAACATCGTCCTGTATCACCTGACGCCAGGCGTTTTCATTGGAAAAGGATTTGAACCTGGTGTTACTAATATTTTAAAGACCTCACAAGGAAGCAAAATTTATGTGAAAGGGGTAAGATACCTAGAATGAATATATGAAAGTGTTCATCCATCACTGAATTATGTTCATGCCCATTCTTTAGCAAATTTCTTATTAATATTACTTCTTGTTTTCACAGGTAAATGATACACTTCTGGTGAATGAATTGAAATCCAAAGACTCCGATATTATGACAACAAATGGTGTTATTCACGTTGTAGATAAACTCCTCTACCCAGCAGGTTAGTAATTATTGAACTCACTAATGGATAGGTTTTTTCTTCATTATGAACCTAGATTTTTATTTCACATTTTGTTTCTAATATTCATTTACTATTCCTTTTTACAGACACACCGGTTGGAAATGATCAGCTTCTGGAAATACTTAATAAACTGATCAAATACATTCAAATTAAGGTACAGAGTACTAAAAGATTTACTTCTAATCTGTTGAACAGACATTGCAGATGGAACATAAAATACTAGAAATGCATGCATTAATATGTAAACATATCCTGGGATTTGATTGCTTTGTTAATTATGCACCACTAGCCCTCCTGTGATGAAATGAAAATCTCTTCAAGGGTTTGATCAACAAATATTTATTTAAAACTACCAAATAGTGAACTAAATGTTTGGAAAATAGAAATTGTCTTTATTCAAAAAGCCTAGTATCTAATTTTAATGATAAGATACACATATAAAGAAATAAAATTGTTACATTATTAAATACCTTGCTACTAAAGAAACTGGAAAGATAATTTACTTATAAAGTCATTAATCAAAGGCTAACAGTGAAAGAATGTTTTGTTTCTTCATATTTATAGGGCTCAAGTAATAGAAACATGAAATAATAGCTAATAAATACATTTTACCCTAATTCTTCTATCATTTAAAACTCTGAGTAAAAAATCCAATGATTTTTATGTTGTCTGGTCTAATAGGAAGCAACCAAAAAGTTATTTTTATAAGGAAGTCATTTGTCCTAATTTGAATAATAGCTTTACTATTTTTATTTTAGTAAAAATTAACTTGGTGTTATAGTTTTATTGATACAGTATCACATGTCATGTCACTAAATATAGACATCTATTTTCAGTTCGTTCGTGGCAGCACCTTCAAAGAAATCCCCATGACTGTTTACAGTAAGTACATGATGAGTATTGGTTCTGTATAAGTGAAAAGATGATAAAATAAAAACATTTTCTTTGTATTTACAAAGACTATTGATAATCTGGTATTTACAACTGTACACAATGGCTCATCTCATTCTTCCTGAATCAGGGTTTGAATCATAGAAGAGACTCCTCAGAATCAGTCCATTGAAAATTTTCCCACTCTCAGGAAAAATAGGAGTGATACAATATGAAAAAGATAGTAAAATAAAACACTAACATGTCAAAAAGACCCAGAAAAGAACATGTAATGGGAATAGATACTGAAATGAGTTTCATAGGTATCTAAAAACTCAAATATGTCAACATGGAGGCAGCACTGCCAAACTATTTTTCTCTCATCCTATCTGGAAACCGTCAGCTCGCTATAGTCAAGGGGAAGCATGTATCAGAGAATCCTATTTTTCTTTTGTTGAAATGGTAGTTCAAAACTCTCTCTTCCAGAAATTGGAAAAACCAACCCAATACATGCCAGTGGTGAGTGTAAGGTCTCTAGCATAAAAGGTTCTTTTATCCCTCGCATTACCAGATTATCAAAAATTAAAACTCTATCACTTTACACTGCTAAAAGGTATTTCATTCTCATAAATATCACTCATAGAGTACCTTTTTCATTGTGATTTTTCTTCCTTTTTCTTTCTTTTGATGTAGTTTTCAAAGCAGAAACTCTTTTCATTTTGTTTTGGCTCTACAACCAAACACTCATAACAGCTAAAACATTACGTCAATTCCTTCACTTATTCTGACTAAAACAAAATTCTATTTCATAACATAAAAATCCAGGAGTTTAATTACAAACATTTTTCTGAAGATTTACCTTAGCAACAGAAAAGGACTAAAGTCAACGTAAAGAGCAAAACAAAATGTCTGCTGCTGTTCCTGATTCAAATTACAAGATCTTGTATCCAATTTCACCATCAGTCCAGCTCAGCACAGTTTTAAGATTTCACTGGAATAATGATTTAGCATTATATAAACTCCAGCATAAAAATATACAATTTTGTTAAAAATATATTTTGCAACTAATTTTTTAAAATCCTATGGGCTCTATTTACCAAACATAATATATTATCTTTCTCCAGCAAAGATACATGTCTGTACCATGTTGCTTCTACCAATATCCATGCATGTCAATACGATGTTTTACATATGTCCCAAAATATTACTGTAATTCTTTTCACTTTCTTACTTAATTATGTTTTTACTCACTGAGCATAGCCACATTTCATAAAATTTTACAAGTCCAATGACTCTTGCCCTCCTATTTAGAGGTCTTTAAAAAAAGCTCTGAGATTTATATTTCAATGCTAGATAATTTTCTTTACCCCTGCCAAAATGGGTATGCTGTTATTCAGAAGCATTTCCAGAGTAGAGACTAACTGAATTAAAGATTGTATTTTTATGTTCATTGATTGACCTGTCTTTCAAATTTCTTTAATTTCTTTGCTGTTTATTTTTATCCCCAAAATATCATACATTTGTAGAATTGCATATGGGGATGATTTTGTTACAAGCTATCTAATACCAAACACTTGAAAGCTAGAGGACAAAAATAAGTTAGTCCTTAGACTGAACAGTCAAAAGTATTTAATTCTTCAGAAAAATTCAGGTTGAGAAAAAGCTACCGACTAACTAAACATGCTAAATTTGCTCAACGTGATGTAGAAGGGAAAGCAAGCCAAAGGAATTAATTAACGGGTTCTGCCAGTGACAGCAGCAGTCTCTCTGCACGTGACCTTCACGGGAGGTTCCTCTGTGGCAAACCACTTATGGAATCCGTACTGTAATCAGACACATAGACTTGACTTGCTTGACAGTTTCATAGCTTGAGATCTTAAGATACAATATCTATCTTAAGACTAATTGAAACCTAGTATTAAGGGCTAGAATCTACACTGATTCAAAAGGTTAACACAGCTACGCATCTTGGAGACAGGAGATGAGAATGGAATGGAACTCAAGATGGACTAGCGTCTCAGCTCTGATGTGTCAGAACTATTTTATGATTGCAGCAGTTTTACTAGTCCGTTATCTAGTTGGAACTGTCTTTTAAGACAGGGCAAGAAAGGGTGGTCGCTCTGGCTGTGTGGCCACAGAGGCACTTTTCCAGTTAGCCCATCTAACCAAAGCCAACCAAATATTTGACTGTTATTTAGAAAAAAGGTTGCACATCATCATCTTTCTTGGGTAAATGACATGCATTTAGAATATATACATTAAATTTAAGAATGGTCACAAGGAAGCTGAAAGTTAAAGACACTCGGGCTCAATTTAAAGGCTGACCATATCATGTTTGTTGCATAGAGCTCATGACTGGCTGGCTGAAACGTATTCTTTATGTATTCTGAACTGTTTCTTATATTTTCCTTTCTATATGATTTTGTCAATGCATGAAAAACAAATTGAGCTTCTTCCTTTTGATTTCTTTCTTTTAATTGAGAAAGAATCCAAATAATGCAGTTTAAGATATGAATTACATGAAATTAATTATGTTTATTTGTCTTCTGTTGCTATACAGCCAATATTTTCAAGAAGTACAAAAGAAGGTAAAGAGCTTTAGTGGTACAGTTCAAAATGATAGATCTCTAGCTAGAATCCCTCATTTAGTAAGTGTTTATTTACTGGAGCAAATTCAAGACATTGGACTTCAGAGTTCAACATCTGGACAAGAGAAGACATTAATTACTCACCATGATTATTTCCTATGTTTGACTGCCTGAACATATTACCATATCTTATAACTCAGTACTATACAAAGACAAAAAAAAGACACCTTTGTTCAGGTTTTTAAAAATGTGAATATCATTCATATTCCACTTTTATACTTTCAGCAACTAAAATAATAACCAAAGTTGTGGAACCAAAAATTAAAGTGATTCAAGGCAGTCTTCAGCCTATTATCAAAACTGAAGGTAAAAAAATTGATGCTATGCGTGGTTCCTTTTATTATGAAAGAACATTCATATACTCATTGCTATGAATGTCTGTACATTCTTTTTGAAACTAACACAGCATGCTGACAAGGTTGCGAAAGGTGGAGGAAACTTTATTCAGCCAAATAGGTGGTGCATTCCTAATTCTTTCAGTACATTTACTTGTATTAACTCAATTTTAATTTAATTGGTGTTGCATCAGCACTAATACCCAGATACTCACTAAACAAAAGAATGCTGAGTATTTTTACTGTAGTTAGACTCCTTTAGAGAGTGTATTTGTTTTGTAGCATTGTTTCCAATCTCCTTACAAGATCTCTTGTGTAATATTATAAGAAACTTGTCCAAAATAGGCAGATATTTTTCATTCAGCAACCTAAGAGAGCAGAGAAGGTGTGCAATAATAAAAGTTTTTAAAATTAGAGTCACACATGATGTATTTTGATGTCATCAGAAACAGACAAAAAGATCCAGTCTTGAACCATATATATACACACACACACACACACACACACACACACACACATATATATATATATATATATTTCTCTTCTGATGTTTAAGACTAAATACACAGTCATCCTCTCTGCTGTTACTTTCTCAGTCAACTTAACATCTCTAATATTATCTTCATTTAGTGTATTTTAGTTAATTCAAAGAACCAAACTATGAATTTTTCATTTCCATGTCTATGCATCTTTAATGTGGTCACTTGTCCCCGCAAACAGACATTGTTATCTTCTTTAGAGGAAAGATAGAAACAGCATTTGAAAACAGGAAGATATTATGTCTTTAATTGAATCCCAGGAAATTATTACTATAATTTTTATTTGGTATATCTTTTTATTCTGTAGTTTGAGATAATTTCTTGAGTACCTGATTTTTTTTCCTTTTTTAGTGAGTCATGCCTTAAAATATAGTCACCCAAAATACAGTTAAAGATTGGTTTGATAGCTGATTCATTATCTATAGTATTGTTCATTCTTGACACATAAGATGGCAGAATACGTTGATGTTTGTTCTTACTTTTTTTAATAGCAGACATGTGGTCTTTTCATTGTCTTTAAATGTTGATGAAGAGAAGCTAGAGTTTTGAAAAGAAATTAAATCAAGGAATTCTTGTTGAAAATATTTCTAAATAATTTCAGTAAAAAAAGATTTTGGATAATATCATTGTTTTTTGAAAATCAGAGTCTCCAGAATTCTGTTGTAACTTACACACACCTTCCATACCATAAATCATTCACATGTGTCACTGTTCTTATTTTCAAAGATTCCTCTTTCTTCATTCAGGTTTACTTGCTCAACCCGTTTTTCATCTCAGTTTCCATCATTTGAGTTCTATACTGTTTTGATTTCTTTGGTTAAGTGAACAGAGGAAATAAATTTCTACCTGAATTCTTCCTTCAGAGGGAACATGAATGAAAAAAAAAGTATCACGTCATCTATTCTTAATTTCAGAGATTCAGATGTTTTACTTCTAAGTAACATAACAAAAGAAACAAATATTCTGACTTCAGCCCTTACAATTTTAAGACTTCTCAGATTGCTATCAACATTTTTTTCTTCTTATTTGAAATGTTTTTGACTCACTGATGATTTTTGAGCTCTTGATAAATACATTAGAGTCAATGACAAAATTTTAAAATTTATTAAATAAGTATCTAACCAAATTTCAGAATTTACAGCAAGTCATCTGAAATTAAATTTAATATGTAGCTATTAAATGTTTGTTGTTGGGGGAGTTTCTCCCAGATGCTGTGAATAAACCAAAAAAAAAATTGCTTCATAAAATTACTGCCTTCAGAGAACTTAACTATAGATATTTCTGAAATTTTTAGAAGAAAAATCAGTTTAGATGCTACATTAACTGACTTCTCTTTCTTAAATTACTTATATATACTTTCTTTTTGAAAATGTATCTTAAAAATTTGATCTCTTTTATACTCAATATCCACTGGTCTCATAGAAAAAAAATATGGTCTGAAACATTTATGGTTTGGAAGAATTACATCCATGTTTTCATTATTATTCTATATAATTCTCTAGATTATTCTGTTTAATTCTGGGTAATGGTGTACATTGATGATTTCTGCAAAAGTAAATAAATCACCTCAAAGATAAACAAATCTAATTGCATTAAAACTATTTAAGGACATGACAGTATGAGTTAAATGTACTGAATTTGATTTTTCTTATACCTCTATAAAATAGTTTTGAGTAACTAATGAATTATAAGCTTTCTAACATTCAAAATGATTTTCTCTGGGAGCAAAAATCATTTTGCAAGTCAAATGCAACACTTGTTCAACTTGCATTTGAAGGACTATTTAACTATTAATCAGTTAATTTGTCATTATTCTTATATATAAGGTAAGTTCTCAAATACATTTCCCCTTAAAACCTGAGGTAAGTATATGAGATTTTTGTGAATGTAAAGTCTTGAGTGACTAAACCACTTAAAGTAAAATCTCTTACTAAGGAAAGAGTAACAGATATTATCAGCATAGTGAAGTAAGATCTAAACGGGTTGTCAAGTGAGAAACTCAAAATTATGTTTGTATGATTCACAAAGTATTGTCTCATAAAACTTTGTGTGATCAAACTAATAACTACTAATAAGTGAATATGTTTATACATCATTTTAAATGCTAAAGCAGATGAAAGTTATTGTAGTAGCATATGAAGTAAAGTTTCTTTTGTTTTCATAAATAGTCCTTAACCAAAGATAATGGAAAACATTTATAACTGATTTTTACAAAGCCTGAAACACTTTGTTTGAGTAACACCAAATGTTGAAATAAACTTTCTATTCTGATACACAAAGGACTATTTTAACATAATTCATCTCTTAAACTAATGTTGTAGGGCCCACACTTACAAAGTTCCAAATTGAAGGTGAACCTGAATTCAAACTGATTAAAGAAGGTGAAACAAGAACAGAAATTATCCATGGAGGTATGTGATGCTTTACTAGTTTCTGGAGAGTGTCACAGTGATGATTTTGAAGTAGTGCTGGTTTAGAAATATTGAACATCTAAAGTTTCCTCTTGTGTTTGTCTTATTTAAACTGCTGATAGCATTTTTCTAAGCTACAGATATTTTAGTAGCAGGTCAGAAAGAAAACATATCTTTGAATGGATACTGTCAGAATTCACGTAATCATCAAGGCCCAATTACATTGCCATTGTTTCTACATATTTATGATGACAAAATATAATGATTACAGTACTAAATGTGCAAAAAGACATGCAGGACCTATACATAAAAGGAAAAATGACTAATATAAAGACTCTGCCAATTACCCACAACTAGGGTTTATTATCGGATGCCCTTTCAGTAATGGTGAGTCAACTTCCCAGCTGGTTTTCTTCTTAACTCAAGGTTTGAGATATAACTACTATCTTTTAAACAACTGGCTTAAATTTATTTGAGATATGCTCCAACAATGATCCTAATTAAACTTTAAATAATAATGTTTTTGAGCGATATATTCCATCATTAAAATGCTGAACTCGTAAATGTATGGAAAACATACAAGGATAAATCAAATGCATTTTTCTTCGCCAACTTTCAGAACCAATTATAAAAAAATACACCAAAATCATTGACGGAGTGCCTGTGGAAATAACTGAAAAACAAACACGGGAAGAACGAATCATTACAGGTGATTTTTAGCTTCACGTGTGGAACTATGCCCAGAGAATAAATATAATATAGTACTTAATCTAATGATCTAGAAGGATCATTAGAGAATCTGATGAAGTAATTTTTATGGCAGTTACTAAAGTTACTTTTTGCTTGGAAAAAATAGGATTATATATGTAATCTACCTTTTATCCAATCACATTTATTAAAAAGTATATGCATGTGTTGTATTAAGCATATTACATATGCATAAATGCTTTCATATATGATATTTTTGATTTACAATTTATTAATGAGCTCATTAGAAAAAAAATTTCCTCTTTTGAATTTTTATTAATGTTAAGATCTATACATCTGCATACCAAAATGTATGCAAATATATATGAAAAAAATTCATGAACAATTCTAGTAAATCATTATATCAGTCTCTCAAGTATGAATTAACCTAAAATTCTAAATTCAACTATACTGTATTTTTTAAATAGTCAGAAAATATGTCTTGTGCCACATGTTTTTGAAATGAGATTTTATTGAAACACAGCCATGTCTGTTCATTTATGTAATGTCTGTGTCTGCTCCCACACTAGTTGAAGGAACAGAACAGCTGTAAAATAGACCATACAGCCCACAAAGTCTACAGTACTTGCTTTCTGACCATTTGCAAAGGAAGTTTATTTATCCCTGTTTATAGTCCTTTTTAAAAAAAATTGTCTTTCCGTTAGGTCCCGAAATAAAATATACTAGGGTTTCTGCTGGAGGTGGAGAAACAGAAGAAACTCTGAAAAAATTGCTGCAAAAAGGTCAGCATACCTAGAAAACATGTGACTCTAATCTACCTGTACCCACATCTAAAATCATCTTTAAGGTCTTACACATGATCTCTGTTCTCTCTCATTCCATTAAGTTCCATCTCATACTTTAAAGGAAAAGTCCAGAAATATGGAAGGAACAATAAATGGTAGTCATATTGATTGTTTTGTTAAATATTGCTTAACAGTTTTATAAGCAAATTTGTATAACAAAACTCAGCAGAGACTGATCCAGGAAGACTGCAAGTTCAAGTCCCACCTGGACAATTTAGCAAGCCCTTACTTAAAGAGTTGGAGCTGTGTAACTCAGTGGCAGAGAATCCCTGATTTAAAAAAAAAAGACTCAGAGAGTTGCCCTGGAATTCTTTATTGGGCAATTGCCATTATTAATCACATCCAATCTCCCAACTTGTTTTAATATAAACCAATTTCTGCTATAAAAATGTATCCTCTCAGAGGTCAGCAAGGTCACCAAATTCATTGAAGGTGGTGATGATCATTTATTTGAAGATGAAGACATTAAACGGCTGCTTCAGGGAGGTTAGTAAAAAGGCAATAACTAACCCCCTTAACAGATCCTGGTTGAATTCTTCAGCTTTTTAAAGACTGGCTGGTTAGGTTTTTCTTTAAATTAGGCGAAAAAGAGCTAATGTTAGCTGCTGTCTTACCAAATCAAGTGGTTTGCTGAAGTAATAGCTATACAGAAATTATCACTTATTTATACGGTCTTTAAAAAGTTCTGTGGTATAAAGCTTGGGGAGCAATGAATATTTTTTGCCCTAATACAGATAACTGTGGGGATATTTTGAGTATGTAAGAGGGGAATAATTTTTAAATTACTAGCTGTTAAGCCTAAATTGGACATGCTTTTCGTATTTTAAAAAAACTTATTCACTGCCCCCATGACAGCTATAAAAGGCATGGTTCTTTAAGTGCATAAATGTAGCAAAAACCTGTGCATTTAGCAACTTTCTTTTCCCAAACTATATTCTTGTAAATGAATATGTTTCAACTGTTTGAGTGATAATCTATACCTAAAAGTATAAAGTATTTACATACAAAACTAATCCTTAAAATATGACATTTTCTCCACCTATTACATTAAAAAGAACCTACCTTCGAGCCAAAAGAGAAAAAACAAAGAATTCAAAAGACTACATAAATTAAATAGTAATTATTCAAATAAATTGTAAATGCTAATAAATATACATTTTCAATCATTAACATTTGAATAAATGAATTTCCCCTTTTATTTGATTAACAAAAAAATGTTAGGCTAAAAGCTGTGTTAGACAAATATTTAAATTATTTTAAGTATTCTCTTTGTAATATACTATGAATTGAGAAATATAATTGAAGTTTGATATTTATCCAGCATAAATTACAAATAACTTTTCTACATATAACTATGAAATTTATATTGCTGTGCTGAAATATATAAATTGACACTATATATATATAATTGCTATATATATATATATAGCAATTATTTTCACATTATTTTTAACAATATAGAAAACCCCTTATGTCATATTTTCAGACTTTTAATGTTAAAATATTTATCCAAATTGATTGAATTTCTGATCAATAGAAATATATGTCTGAAAACTGTGAGTCTTCCTTTCAGAATCCAAAGAGTATATGACACATATACTTTGGTGAGGACACCAAAAAATTCTTTGAAATCTAATAAAAAAATTTCACTCAACTACTCCCAAATACTTAACTCTTTGCTCTGAAAATATAGACATTTGAAGAAAAAAGCAAACACACTGTGAAGATAAGCTGAATTCTTTTTTTTTTTTCCTCTTGGCCCCGGCCTAGTGGTCTGCTTTGCAAAATGGCAGTGCTTTTTAGAAAATAATCAGTAGCTTTCATTGTTTATACTGCTTTGATTCATTTAGGTTTAAACTTTGGGTAAGTATGTTTTTCCCTCCTTTAATAAACTCTGCTAATAAAACCATTATATTCAGTTCTACTAACTGTTAAAGAATGGATTCAGCCACAAGAAGATGCACCTGCCACAAGTCAAGAAAATGCTCAATTTTTGTTAATGGACTCATCTCTTATTCTTGTTTATCTCAGAGGTTCTTATTTGTCAGCATGTGAACTCTTCCCAATTCTGTAAAGCATCATTTTCCACAATGACACAGCCTAAGTTTTATCAAAATATTTATAAGGGTTTTTTTGTCTTATTATACACAGTATAATTGTTAGCACCTAAACATTAATTAGATGTGCTGTTTTTCTTTTTCTAGCCATCTCAAATCATCAGGCCACCATTAAGTCAAAATTACCCCCTTGACTGATACTTATTTACAAAAAGAGTAATGTGAATAAAAATTACATCATGCAAAACTAGCTTTTTGTTTCAGAATCCAGCTAATTGATCCATATTGGAACCATGGTCTTCATTTCAAAACATGTGCTATCTGACCTGTACATAGTGTGAATACTGTGGAATGTAACACATTCTGCTGAACTGAATGTTTTCCCCAAGCAGTTAAGTCAGGACTGTTGGCATGGTTTTGTTTTTGTAAATGTTCCATGACATGTCACTGAGATGCTCCAACATCCTGAACTGAAAAACATTCTCACAAGATGCATAGAATTTCTCATGTTTATTGTAGGTCAAACTATATACTGTAGACTGAAACTGATCAAAAAATTAAAGGAAATATCAGACTAAGGAGGAAACAACACCTCCCTCCAATTGGCAAATCAGTCAAGATAATGTGAATAGATTGGTGACTTGTGTATAGTATATTGTCCCAACAGTAATCTCACCTACATTTGTATGAGTTCATATATAAAAATCTCTTGCAATAATATTTAAAGCTTAGTATTATAAGCTCTCAGCCAATGTTACTCCCACTATTAATGTCAATTGACATTTACGTAGTAAAATAATATTTTGCAACCTACTTCAGTTTCCAAAGTTATCACCATGGAAAATGGCAAAACAAAAACAAATGAACAAAACAAAATTTGAATTGATTGGGCTAAAATATGTGATGTCTTTTAGGAAACATGGTGGAAGAGAGGCATTTGTGTCAAATGAGTGATTGTTTTATCTTCTCACATTATACATCTCTAAAAATAACCTCATTCTACTCTTTCTCATTTTAAGATAGCAGAGAGCCACTGGGCGAGAATGTGATTTCTGTTGTTTAAACAGTTTTCTTCTAATTGTTTGCCACATTGTCATTCTAGTATTATCATAGCTAAATAGCAATGTTACCTTATATTTTATGGGATTTCAGAAATTTTAAAAAGCTATAATAGAAAAATATTGATTTTGTTGCTGAGTATGGATTATATATAAAATATAAAAAGTCAAAAGTTTCAAGATAAGTCGAGGAACGAAGAAAATAAAGTCACTTGCAATTAATTGGAAGGAAAATATGGAAGTGAGAAATATTTTGCAACTCGAGGAGCACAAAACTGCATAGTTAAAAATTTTTGTAGTTCTTAAGTATTAAAGCTTTTATTATCTAACAAGTTGATATTTTAAAAGTTTCTTAGAGTTAGCAATGAATTATGGGAGAAATGGTGGCACTCATTTCTTCAATTGTTTATTATTACCTTTCTATAGTTACTAGGTCTATGTTATTTTGTTATCACTCATGAAAAAGTAATCAGAAATTGATCTTTAGTGAGTATTTCACAGAGCAATGCATTACAAACAGGATGAAAGCAAAGATAGGCAGCTATTACTAGGAAGACTCTTGTGGTAAACTGGGTACATTCTTTCATCATGGTGTGATTCTTCTTACTAAAACATTAGCAAAATTATGTAAGACATTTACTCTGTGCAAAAATGGCATATGATGTGGGGTTCCAAAATCCATAATGAAGCAATGGATTTTTCAGTTAGTGAAAATGCATTATCTTATAAGGAAAATGACTAGTTTTTCACTGTCAGTTTGAAATTTTAAAGATCATGAAACTTACCACTCCAAAAAATCAATCATTTAAGCCATGATGATTTAAAACATCATACATTTCTGCCTATCTATGGTCTCTTCTCTGATTTTATTCAGAAGTGTCAAGTATTTCTAACTACACATCTTTAATTTTAGACACACCCGTGAGAAAGATACAGGCGAACAAAAGGGTTCAAGGTAAATGTTTGACTCTAGTGCTGTGTCTGTACAGATTTTTTTTAATATTGTAAGAAGCCAAAGAGGAATGTCTTAATGTACTTTATTGAACTTTGTTTTCTCCAAACAAGAAAAGTTAGCCAGGTTTAATGACAAATATTAGGAAATATTATTTTAATATCCTGCAGCATTATTACAGTCTAAATAGCACAAGTACTAAAGGAAAGGCAGATAAACTTTATAAACTACTAAGATACATTCAGCCACTGAGATAAACTTAAATAAAGTCAAAAAAGAAACACTTACATACCCAAGCTAAATGCACACAGAACTAAATCCTTTACAATATTGTAGGAGACAAGGCTACAATTTGATTGATAAATAAATTAGAAATGCACATATAACAAAATGATTAATATAACTATTTATAACATTTTATATAAATGTCTATTTTATACATATCTGTATATATCACAACTTTAGTATCATTTTCTTCATAATTGCATAATTTTTAATTCCTCCCCTCAGTTAGACTACATCTCAGTATGTTGAAATAGCAAAGATTTCATTTGTAGAGCCAAGAATAAATTATAATTATCCACTAATACTCAAAACAAACCACAAGACTTACAAATGTATTATAGGCAAATCTGATATTAGGCCAATCCAATGTACAGAGCCTTGAAGTTAAAAAGTCAGTTGTGCAAATGGTTTTTAACAAGAGGCTTTATCAGCAATTTTTCTAAACATCCAAAATTACCCAAATTTTCTACATAATTAAAATCACCAAATTCCAAAGTATCATGCATACAGTTTGATCAAAACACAATCTTGGGAGCTGGGGATTTAGCTCAGTGGCTTAAGCGCCTGCCTGGCAAGTGCAAGTCGTGAGTTCGATCCCCGGTACCACAAAAAACAAAACAAAAAAAACCAAACAAACAAACAAAAAAAACCCACAATCTTGGTTTTATCTCCATAAACCGAGGAGATAATCTAAGCACAGTTTATTGCAATAAGAAATGATGACCTTTGATAGGGACCCACAGAATATGATGTTCTTAGACTCTGAAGTTTCGTCGATATTTCATCATCTGTATATTCTCCCTTTTTTCTAACCAGGATCTAGAAGGCGATCAAGAGAAGGTCGTTCTCAGTGAAAATCTAAAGGCCAGACAACAATCCTCAGTCAACAACCTGATCTGAAAAGAAAATTACGAGACCCAACCAGACTTCAAGAAATGAAACTTCAGCACTAAGAAACAAACCTTCAAACAATTCTGAACCTGAATTCAATACCTGTTTTTCTCATAAGAAGCATGAAGACAATGGTGGGGTTAGGCTCCTGTGGAATAGGAACTGACGGCTATATAACATCTTACAGGCTTTTGTTTCTTGACATTAAAAATTCCAACTAGATTTGGAATCCAACAAAGAAAATTCTTGTTGCCAAGTTCATTACAATTTAAATCTAAGTATCTCGCTGAGGCAACTGAGTAGCGAATGTACAAATGTCCGTAATGAATAGACCAAAAGCATGCAGACAGTTACCTCTCCATAGGAAGCTAAATTATAAAAATGAGTATTTAGTATATAACTGACAAACAAAATAATGTCACATCCAAAGTTCTTACACATATCAAATACAATGTGAGTTTACCAGTAAATTATGTTATTTTTACAACTAATTTTGTACTCAAAATGTTTGTGTATGTTTTTTGCAATACATACTTTCTAACTCAAACATTACAATAAAACCGTTTTGCAGGTATAAAGAGAACTACTTTGGATTGTTTAATTCAATTAACTCAAGGTTTAAATTAAAAATCCCTTTGGACCTGGAAATAGGACTTTATACCTCTTTTATAAACAAGTATTCAATAAAGGAAATTGTATGAAACTAATATTTCTTGATCTTTTCCAACTACTATTTTGAATCATTAGACAGTAACAATCATTAAACATCAACAGAGCACCTGTGACTGTGCTAAATTTTAGGATTCAAAAGATCACTCAGACAGACACGGTCTTCAAAAGGCAAAGAGATAACCAGTGTCTCCATGCCATGGAGAGCAGTCATTGGGAAATTGTAAAACTAAATCAAATCAGAAAGAAGATATCGGACTTGATCTAGCTGTTCAGCTTGGATCACAGAAATTGGACCCAGCACTAAAGTATCCCTGAAGGACCTAGAAAGCTTCTTTGGTGTAGATTCTTTATAAGGAAGTACTTGAGGTGAGGAAATGAGATACAATGTCTGAGAATGTCATTTAATGGAAAATGCTCAATAGGTTTGGTTTTCCAGAGTTCTTTTATTCTTTGGTCTACCATTAGGGCCCCTGCCTGGAAAGAAAACATTTTCCCAAAAACCCAATACCCACCATGTAGAGAATCTCAGCTTGTGATCTTCCCAAGATGATTCAGGAGTCGTTCCATATGGTGGTCTAATGGAAAACACTAAAACATCAATCAACAGTTTCATGTCTTTGGAGTTGGGATCTGGTTGGAAGAGGCAGATCACTGTATTTGTTAATTCTCTCTCTCTCTCTCTCTCCTCTCTCTCTCTCTCTCTCTCTCTCTTTCTCTCTCTCTCTCTCTCTCTCTCTCTCTTTCTCTCTCTCTCTCTCTCTCTCTCTCTCTGTCTCCCTCTGTCTCTCTTTCTCTCGATACCCTTTTCTGCCATGCTATTTCTGTCTTAGTGCTGGTTGGCTATACATGAACTAACTGTGAGTCTAAATAAATCTCTTTTCCTTTCAATCGCAAGTGTCACTGTTTTGTCTCATCTATAGGAAAGTGACTAATATAATTATGTACACAAATGGTTTCTCCAAATAGATGGCAGATTGCTCTCTGTACACTAGAAGATCACCAGTTCACTTGATAGAACAGTAACAATAAGAACAGTTTCACTCATTTAACTCCTGCTACAATTTTCATTTGATAATTGGGTAGATGCCCCAATGATGTACTTTAAACATGGTATATGGGATAGTAAGGTAGATATTGAAGCCTATTGAAAGACTACTGACATAAAGACTGATTTCTCACCATAGAAGAAAATGTAAATCAGTGTGGGCTAGTACACATAAAACTAGTATATTAGTCTGGAAGTAGTCTTTTGAAGTGATAGTTGCAACTATGTTTACACATAGAATTCAAAGAGAAATTTCTAATAATAGAAAAAATTAGCTACAACTCACATTAAAAGATGTAAGAAAGAAAGTGTGCAAAAATTAAAGAACAATAATTTAGAAGCTTATGTTAAGGATGTTAAAAGATAAATTTCCATGTTGTGCACTTTCTAAAATTGAGAAAGCAGTATGGTATGTATTTCTGCACAAAAATAAGTAGTCCCTTAAAGAACTTGATGGATTTATTATCTGCAGTTTTATGTATAAAAATAGGCCCAACAAGTTTACATGACTTCTTTCTTTGGCCTTGTACAACTGAATTGTGCCATTAATCAACTTAACACACACCCACTTCCCAAAAAGCATAAACATGGACACAGCAAACATGTTTTGCAGTTATGCTAATTGTTACCATGAGTTTAGCTAATTTTCTCTAAATAAGTGACCTAAGAGCTTTTGGGTTGGTCCCACTTAACTTGTAACTATTTTTGCAGAAATCTAATTAAAGCATTATTTCTCAAGGTTAATTCTGTGACATTTTGCAGCAGGATATGGTAAGAGGACTAACGATAAAAAAAAGTTTTCAGATCACTCCAGACTGAGATACTAAGAGTATTTTGATGGAAACAATCTAAGTGTCCATGAATTGATAAATACACAAAGGAAATATGGTACGTGTGCACAGTGAAATACTATTAACCCACGAAAGGGATGAAATCTTGCCATGTGAGACAAAATAGGTGGAAGTGGAGAACGTCTTAAACGAAACAAGGCAGTCATTTAGAGGTAAACACCTCATGATCTCATTTATGTGTAGAATATAAAAATGTTGGTCCCATACAAGTTGAGAGTACGTGTGAGGAAGGACAGGAGAAATGTGAAAAGGTTAATCAATGGATACTAAGTTAATGTTAGGAATAAGAAATTACGGTACATTGTTTCACAGTAGGTTGAATACAGGTAGCAATGGTGTATTGTATATCAAAAAGTTGGAAAAAAAGCTCTTTGGATGTTTTCTCCATAAAGAAACAATAAATGTATGATAAGATAGATGGGTCTAAACTGCTTTAAACATTATACAGTGCATACATGTATCAAAACATCATTAATATGCACATTTTTATGTTTTATACATCAAGAACATCCTTTTGAGCAAACTTCAACAATGATTCTTGTAAACACTGAACAATCGTAGCCTTTCTTGAAATTTGCAAATTCTCTTGAAACTTTAAGTACTTACTTATTTTTCTTAAAAATGAGATCATTCCCTATGTATTAGGCTGTAGTTTGGCTGCAGAAAGAGTTTAGTCCATTAAATACTGTGAAATGTATGAGGCAGGGCCAGGTCTGGACACACCTTGGGGGATCATTGTTACTTCCTCCTCGGAGAAGATGCTTCTGGGTACTTTTCCAAAGGTCCACTGAATTATGAGGTTTTCAGTCTAGATGATGGAAACAGTTGCTCTCTTAGGCTCTAGGTATGAGGTATTTTTTTCTTCTACTATTCTCAGAAGGTTCTCTCTGATTTTTAATCATCTCCTCATTTGCACGTGTTGGTCATTGTTCTGAATACTTAAGGGAATCCTCTGTAGATGCCAGAGTCCTCTTTGCACATCCCTCTCTTCCCTGGTCCTCTGTTCTGTGAATGTAGGCCTTTGCGCTATTATTGGACATCCCTTCTGTCAGCATGGATTTTCCCTTCCAGCACTGCAGCCTGGAGGATTTCTCAGGGCAAAAAGTAGGTGCAGTCACATCTTACCTCACCTATCTGTTCATCTCTCCAGCCTCACCATAATTCATTACTTAATGCCTTATATGCTGGGTAATTTTAATTATCAGTTTTATTGCATGGACTGATACCTGGGAAATCAGTAAAACACACTCTGGGTGTGCCTGTATTTCCAGAGACTGGCATAGGAACCAGTGACTGAGGAACTGAGGGGAAAGACTTACTCTTAATGTGGGAGGTACCATCCAGTATGTTGAGGGCACAGAAGGAATAACATAAAAGGAAGAAACCCTGAAGCACATGCTTTTCCTATGTGCACATGCTCTCTCTCTCTGTGTCTGCCTGCCTGTCTGTCTGTCTGTCTCTCTCCCTCTCTCTCTCTTGCTCTGTTTCTTGGCTGCCCTGAAGCGAGCAGCTTCCCTCTATCATGGGCCTACTGGCAGTGGATTCAGCCGACCACATACCGAGCCCTCAAAAAGAAAGAACCAAACTTCCTCATGTTAGTTGCCTCTCCAAGGCATTTTGTCACAGCAACAAAACCTAAGATTTCTAGTGTCTTGAAAATATTTGAACTTTTGTGTGTGTTTCTTTAAATGGTATCCGTCAGATGACTAAAGCAAGTCCCTGCTATTTTCTATTTTTTTCCACAAATACAAGATGGTCTACAACATGATTTAGTTATATTAACTCCATTTCATAACCTTAAGTAATATCTTTACCCAGGAGCAGCCAATTAGAAAATGCTAAGCACAAGAGAACTTGGGTAAGAAAATGTTGATGGGAGACATGCAGGCTTATCATACATGATAACAGCAACAAAAAGAATTCAAGATGAGGTATTTTACAGCTAGTATCCTACGCAATATACACAGCCATTGACACACATACCAGTAAGAAACTATGCAAAGGAAAATGACAGCTGAATTTTACTCACTGAAATTTTCTTTGTTATAACCATCTAAATAGTTATTTCTTTTCATTTACAAATATTGGAAGACTTCTTAAAGTTCTAAGTACTTGTTCACTTTTCATGGAAATAGTATGATTGCCTTCACTTTGTGGGGCCTTTGTAACTTCTTACATAACACACAATAAAATACGCATTGGTGAAATTTCTACAGTATGATGAGAAAAGACAGGGATTTTCTAGCCAACCTGGAATCTAAAAACAACACTAGAAAAACTATACCATATGTGAAGACATCTGATAGCTGGTTTTCACGTTTAACACCAAAGCAATTAACTATAGCATTTCCCAAATTTTATGAAGTCTCACAATTATGAAAACAAAGAAAGAGCTAAAGAATGTAAGGGACTTTATGAAAAATAAATTCAGAAATTCCACATTCCATCCTTCTAACCACAAAAAGGTTGAGCTTATAAGAAATATTCCATAAGAATAAAAAAAATGGAAAAGCAATAGGATCTATAAGCAATATGTACATTAAGGAACTAGGTTGTGGAAAGCTTCTTGAAATAGTTATTCCTGAAAAGTAGTCCCAGTCTAATTTTTTTTTTTTTCTTTTTGGTACCAGGGATCGAACTCAAAACTTTGCATTTGCCAAGCAGGCACTTACACCACTGAGCTAAATCCCCAGTCCCAGTCTAATTTTTTAACTTTAAAATGTTATTACTGTATCAGAGGTATGTATCCTTTGGCTGAAAAAAATGAAAATTGCTAATTTGTCCTGCTCTATCAGAATTCAATTAAATATTTTATATTTATTAATACTGCTAGTACTTGATTTTCAAATATTTTAACCATAATTTCTTTCTTTTTCCCTTAATTCCAATACATTCATCATTCCTTATGACATTTGCTTCGAGGGTATCCATGTACTTCGCTTGCAAATGGAGACGGTAAATGACGTTCCAAAAACATGCGTAATTAGTATAGCTACACTTTCAGAACCAAAGCAGCCCTCTCTTAGTCACCAGCTTCTTAATTCAAATGTAAGCCAATATTCAGAAGAATATACATTTAAAAAGAGATGATTTTGTGTTGATGCTCTTTACAGATCTATTTTTTTCACTGATCAGAGAAACAAGACAGTGAAGCAACCGAGTCTTTGCAACTGTTGAGATATAGTTTTAGGTTCTTAAGTAACTTTTACATTTCTAGTGAAAGACTAAAGAAAAAAAGAAAACTCAATCTAACTTTATTACAGATTAAATGACAGGCAGACTATAGCCTCTAAGTTTCTGCCTCTTTAGAAAGAACTGTGGAACACAGGTTTGTACTTTTACTTGTATGTTTTGATAGCTTATTAGTACAAAGCTGTGGATTGTGACAGAGACCATATGCTACAAAAACCTAAAATACTGGATGATGGTTTACAGAAAAAAAAATCCCTTTACCCTATGTATTTGATTTGTCTCATAGTATTTATCATGATATTTAAATGTACTATGACACTGCATAACATTTGATATAAAATGTTTATTTCCCCTCAACTCGACTTTTCAGTTCACACACTGCATGAATTCAAGAGTACTGTCTCTCTGTTCATGGCCAGAACCTCGATGTTCATAGGACTGAGATCTCCATACACTAATTCTCAATACCGAATTTGTAAATATATTCATATAGCTCTGTTTATGCTAAGTAAAATTTTTGGAAAACTGCTATCCAAAATTTGATAATGGTAGATTTACAGGTACTTTTCATCCTTTTGTGTATCTTATCAGTTGCATAATGCTAATATTTAAATCACAAAAACAGTATTTTTAACATGCATATTTGTACGTGGACTGTTGAAAAGATATTGTTGATGAAAGGACATGTAAATTATAAAAAATGTGCAAACTGTTACACATAAAGCATCCAGGTCCTTTGTAAAACTCCCCTGGATCTCCAAATTGCCCCCTTTATTCACCACTGGCTTAGCCAGAACATTATTGCAATTACTGTATTTATCCTTTTTACTTCCACCTTTCTATCCCCTGTGAGACTTAAACTTTCTTCTGTTAACATATCTCTTTAGTAGTTTATTCGATCCTTCTATCCTTCTATCAAGTCTATTTTTTCCTTCCTTCCATCTTCTCTTCCCATGCAGAGCATCTCAAATCTTCCATACCTTTCTTTGTCTTAATCTAACAACTTGCCACACAGAAAACCCTGATTTTTTTATCCCCTTATTCACAAATGTTACTGACTGCATCTATTTTGCTTTGAAGACACTACTTTGAAAGTAATAGCACAATGCAAATATAGAAAAAATTAAAATTAAATATTTATGTTTATTTCAAAAATGTGTTTTATTTTTAATACACAGATTTTTGAAGGCAAAAAAACTTTGTTATACCATTAATGCACAGCATTATGTATTTATATGAACTATAACTATCAAGATTATGTACGAATACATGATTTCTAAAAGAAACAAGTCTCATGATCTGGAAAAAGGCAACACTTTATAAGCACCAATTAGTTTCATTTTGAGCCAACAGTTCTGTTTAATGTCTTAAGAATGTTCAATATCTGTGTGAGATAAAGTAAAACTAAGAACACCAACCAACTCTATAATCTTCAAGCAATTCATCACATAGAGTTTCTATGTGTCTTTTATTGCAGTATAAGTAACTTCTTAACATGAGTATTTTGACTGGTGATTTCAAGATGTTCTTTACGTTGCCCTTTTTCATGAAGAGCTCAAGTTTTACATTCAGGTTCGTTTGGACACATTTAACTATACAAAGAGACAATACAGAATAGAGTTTTCACTTCCCTTATTTTAATATGTAAATGTTGATTTTCATTATTAATGTATTTTCCTGTTTTTAAGCTGCCCTTTTGCTAATGGTAATGCTGGAAAGCCCAGTCCTGTGGTTAGCATGCAGATACTCACAGCGACTGTCTGACTGCTATTATGTTGCATGGAATTTCTAGTCGTGTCTTCCAGCTTGCTAAATCTCTTTCCTCAGTTTTCCCTTTGTTCTCACTGGCATCTTTTAATCATTCTGATTTATTTTCTGGACTAAAACAACTCCTCCCATACAGTGCTTGTTACTGTTAGTGTCTCTGTGTCTTAATTCATTTGTTAAAATTTAACTCATTTTTATTCATAAAACCAGGCTATGATAATGTCACTTTCTTAGTGACTTTGAACATTTTCACTTAGTTGTAGAAGAAAGTCTAATCTTGTACTCTTGTGTTGAAAATCAACATTAACCTAAGTTCACTTTAAGCCTTAGTGGATGCTCTCTATGCAAATCTAAATTATTACTATTGTTTCCCTAGGCAAGACATGTGTTATATTTACTGTATAACTTTTTCTTCAAGTTGAAGTCTCAACTGATCTGCCCGGCCAAATATTCCCTCCTCTTCTAATCTCACATTGTGATTGGTAGAATCACATCTCCCCTGCATTAGTGTAGTCAAATGACTTGAAACTACTTATTCAAACCATCTGTTCTTAAAAATTAAGTTTTCTTTTCATCTTTGTCCCCATAATTCCTAATGAATTATATGTTGTCCAGATTATATTTAATGAACAGTGATTGAAATAAATTCATTTCTTCAGAAATTTTGAGTACTTTTGAACTTCTTCTATTGAATCAAAATTATACTGTTTCCATTTCCAAATCTATCTTGAATAGTCAATCCTGAACAGCAAAACTGTAAACAATATATCTGAGGGAAAAGAAGGCCTCAGAATCTTCCCAAGCTGTTGTTCATCTGTACACATCTGTTGGTGGTTATTAGTCACAGAAAAATGTCTAGGAGTTTACAAGTTTTATTTAAATTCTCCTTCAAAGTTGTTCCATATTGGTCAACCATTATTAGGCCATGACTAGACTAGCTTTTTCCATGTACAAAAACACAGCTTCCTACTCCAAAACTTCCTGCTTATTCTTTAGATCAGTAAAGTAAGAAAGCTTAAAGCCAGTCTCACGTACTCCAGATGTCCTCTTTCTTCTTCTCTTCGGATTGAAATCCTTCTTTCAAATCTCTGAAGACTTTTTTTCATTTTGTGATTCTGAGGGATTATAGGGCTCTTCTATGGCCAAATGGTGACACCATTCTGAAACTCATCTCAGTAATGCAGGCACAGTTTACAAATACAAGCTACTAAGAACTCATGAACCTCTGACTTTTATTCTTGAATTATTGTAATTATTATTTATTCTTAAGCATAATTAAATGCTTATCAAATATGTGCACAGTAGACACACATGAATGAATACAGAATGCAGAATGACACTAAATTTAACATACTGTGCCATTCTCTCAGTTGTGGTATTGCAAAGAGGATATAGAAAATATTTAATTTAGATGTGATACTCTCACATCAATGAGTTGAATATGATAAAATATTTGAGTGATATTTTTCAGTTTCATACTTACATATTTATTAATCAGGTTAATTAATTTGTAAATAATACAAAACCAAATCATATTTAATGGAACAGAATAGTTAAAATTTTAGGTTATATGCTAATAATTATATTTGGATAAATCACAAATGTCCAAAAAGTGTTACAGGCAAGAATTTACACATTAGAACAAAGGATGTAATGAAAATAAGTTTCTTCCTGCTGTTTTTTTAGTGTTTGGGGGGTCAGGGAGATTTGTTGTTGTTTTTGTTTCTGTGTATTCCCATAGTGTAAAACCTAGCTATTGATAATCTTAGTTGAGTAACTGCAGAAGAAACAAAGTTTCTGCATCTCAAATCCATGTCTCTCAATTTTATTATTTATTACAATAAAATAGGACATAGGAAATGTTTCTTTTAAATGTTATAATCTCACAACTATTCTACACTATTTTAATTCACATTTTTCAGCTTTAACACTGAAAAATGATAAAGGGAAACCAACTGGTTGTCCATTACTTTTGTGTTTACTCTTTGGACAAGGCATTGTAGATAAGAGAATGTGATAAAATTGCACATAACTTTATCAAACCCTGGATGTCTCCCAAAAAGTGCCTACCAAAATATACAACTTAATATGTGTTGGAAACTCCTGTACTAAACACATTGGAGAAGAAGCAAGGTGTTATAACAGAAAAAATCAGAAAAGCCCGGGCTTCGTGGAGATGATAGGTTTGGCTAAGCAACATGGGAATGTAATATTGTAATACTATTTCAACACATAAATGCATATTTTATTATTTCAACATTTATTTTTATATAAATTCATTTTTTAGGTACTAAACTGTTCAATCATTGTTCATACATGCATGTACTCTAACCAAGGTGGACTCTAGTTCTCTATATCTACCTCTCTGTCTTTGGAGATGGTGCTCCCATTCTCTTTACTTTGTTTTTCTTGCATCTTCCTTTAATTTTTTTCCTATAGAGTTTCTTAGTCCATGTAGGATTTTAGCTCAGTGTGCCTCCTAACACCTTAAGAATTCTGAGTAAATTCTCTTCCCCCCAGTACTGGAGATTAAACCCAGGGCTGTTCTACCACTGAGTCCAGCCTCCTTTACTTTTTTTTTGTGTGTGTGTTGCGACAATATCTTACTATTGCCCAATTAAGACTTGAAATTGAGATTCCCTCCCCAGCTCTCTAATTTCTCATTCTTGTATCTTTTAAAGCAAAAATTAATCTCTTAGAACACAATTTACTCTTTAAAATACAATAAATGTATGAACATATACATTAATTATGAAAAACTATCAAAGTTTTATTTAGTGGTTTTCATAAAGGTACCCTTTATCTATACCTGGGTATAGATCTAAGAAAATAATTTTACAAACTTACTTTATTTTTTTCAGCTTCAAAATACAAATGAATCATACATATCTTAAAAGTAATCCTTGATTTTAAAAGTACATAGAATTTGTATTTAGAACTCATCACCGATAAGCGGTGATTCAACTTCCTAAAGAATGACAAATTTCCAAGGACTAGTACTGATTAAGTCATAGACTGAGATGTACCCAAGCTGGTGTCTGCCTATGAGAATACAGAGTATATTGTTCAGCTGTCTATGATCTGAGCGATGATCTCCAACAAATTTAACCCTAATGCCTTATAGGATGGTTTTAAGAAAATGGGGTCATCTGAGTAGAATCCTCATAACAATGATCAATGGCCTTAGAAACTCTGAGATCTCTCTAACCATCCAACTGGAGATATCAGACAAGTTCTTGACATAGGAATTTAGAAATTAAAGAAGAAATTCTAATCACACTATAAAATATAACATACACATATTGCCACACGAATATCAATACTTTAAATACTACATAAATACCATTCAAATGGACTAGATTAGTAGACAAGTTGAAGAGAGGGAAAAAGAACCGAAAGAAATTTAATTACTGGAGATGAGATAAAAGAGGAGGGGGACTGGGAGAGGACATTGAGATGGAATGGCAAGAGAGATGCACCTGGGAAAGATACCAAGCTCTTAGTTTTTGGGAATGCAAATTTTTCAAGAAAAGTCATCAAATGTATTGACCAATGGTAGAAAAAGAAGAGTAATGGCAAAAGTACTCATACTGGCTATTGTAACACTGATGTCACCGTGGGTTCTGGCAGGATCCTAATAAGAGTAGACAATTGACAAGTAAGTGAAAGTGAATTAAGATATCAATAACATGTTTGTTGAAATAATTCACTAAAAAAGAATCAATGTAAATTATAAGAATACACAAAACAACATGTTTCATGTTATAAATTGCCAATGAAAGTTTTCTGGAAAGTAGATTGCCTAAAATACATCTAAATAGAACTTGTCAACATCTTTTGTACATCTAGTTGTGATATATACAAAGTGAATAATTTATTTCCATCATATTTTCTTCATTATTGTTCTGATTATATCATTTTCCACTGCAGTTTCTTTCCTGGGTTAATACATTACCCCATGTCTATCTCTTACTTTTCTTTGCTATTATCAGTTATCTTTAAAAATGACAAATATAGCCATGCATTTCCATTACTTGAAACCATACCACAGTTTTCAATTTACAAGTGTGTGCCCTTACATTAGTTCTTAGTACCCAGCCACTTCTTCTCTCACTTCATGCATTATGCTTCGTCTCCCAATGACAATAATACAATGATGTGCTCCACATATTCCAGTTGTGTTATTTTTTCTTTGTTTTGTTTTTGTTTTCTGTGTTTTGTTGTTTGTTTTCAGTTCTGGGGATTGAACCCAGTATTTCACAAATGCTGGGCAGATTCTGTACCACTGAGCTATATCCCCAGCCCTTTTTATTTTTATTTTGAGACATGGTCTTGCTAATTTCTCAAGCTGGCCTTGAGTTTGTGATCCTTCTGCCTCAGCTCCCAAGAAGATGAGATTACAAATGTGTATAACCTTCATATTTTTACACAAACTTAGAATACACATTGATTTATAACGTTCTTTGCAGTAATCCCAAAATTCAAAACTCAGCCCTAAATATTTGTACCCTCATACACAAAAGTACTCTTTAAATCTATTTAACACTTACCGTTCCACCCTTGATTGAAATGTCACTCCTCTGCTATGTGTTCTTTTACAGGCAGTGAAGTACATATTTCCCCTCCTCACCCTCATCCTCCATATCATAGACTTGCAAGACATGGCTTGTATACGAAGGAAAAGACCTTTTGAAAAACCAGGGAAAGGAACATAAAAACAAGATGAAGAAAGGGAGACTGAAAAGACCAATGCCTGCAAAAACACAAAGAACTAGACTGCCCAATGATTTTACGTGCAGTGATTGTATGAAATTTTTACAAGAAGATTAATTTTTTAAAAGCTTCAAAAAGTATCCATTGTATAATATTATTGATTTTCCTGCTGGAATTAGAAAGAAATAGAAGGACCTTTAAAATACAGACCGTGGTCCATGACTTTGTGTTTCTATAAGGTATGGAATTTAGGTACTTAAGATATAGCAAACTATATAAAAAGAAACCAGAAAGAATATTGGGGGAATAAAAGGAGGGCTTACAAAATGTGGGAGTTCTTTAAGTAAATCTCAATTTTAATATACTAATACATTTGGGAACTACTGGTTTGGGTAGTTCCATTCCTGGGAAGCAACAAGAAAGAATTACTTCATTGTTTTGTTTATGGCTCTGAAATTGTACTAATTAAAAGAACACTTTGTTTTTCTTACCACAGCATATACTAAGAATTGCAGATGTCAGGTTTTGGCACATTTGCAATAAACTTACCAAATAAAAATTTTAAATACACTACTCAAACCAGATAGAGGATTGGAGGAAAATAAAAAATGATTAATGATAACCACATTTTCTTCAAAATAAGCTGCACATTTTTGAAGACTACTGTTGTTTCAGCGGTTTATTAGTCCAAGAGAAATAATCATTGCAAGTTTTAACATGGTGTATTGTTTTACATATCATTAAATTTGGAAGGCAAAGGTCTAAAGGTTTACCCATTAAATAATATATAAAAATAACAACAATAAATTTCTTTGTCACAATCTTATGTGTTTTCAAAAATGATTAATCTTTAAAAATCTTACATTCTATTCTCCACTGTTTAGCAGACTCTTTCGCTTAATACGTCTTTTATTTATGACCTCGTCAAACAAATATCAGAACCATCTGACCACTACAAATACATTCAGATTTGAGACTTCAAATCTGAATTTGCTGCATAAGGGGAAAGGAAAAGAAAAATTATAATCTGCTTCTCATTGTCAGTTTGTGATTAACTTAGAAATTCTGAACTTACAGAACTTTTTCTTTTTTTTTTTTTTTCTTTTCGTACTGGGGATCAAACTCACAACCTCACACTAGCCAGGCAGGCACTGTGCCACTGAGTTGCATCACCAGCACAAACTTGTTACTTTCTAATTATTTATCATAATTATATGTTTGCTGAATGGTTAGTTTTATGAAAGAACATGTCGTTTTCCTGTAGGAAAACTTCAACTAAAGCCAATCTCAAACAACAGCTACAATTTTCAAAGTGAAGCCAGTTGATTTTTATTTGTTCAGAACTGTCTGGGAAGTTTATCTCTAATTATTACTTCTCCAGGACACCACCTCACCTATGTGCTCAAACCTATGCGCTCTCGTCTCTCTCTCCTAACTGAGCTATACCGCATCTCAGCCATTCATAGCACATACTCAGTTCTCATCCTAGTTTTATGCCAGGTTTGGACCTGAATGAGAAATGAGCTGAAGGGCCTACTATGTGATCCTCCTCGAACCAATGTGTCATGTCGGTCCTGCCCAAGACACAGAACTCTCAGTGGCATCCAAAATGAGACTGCATTATCCCATAAAAAGTGATTTTAGCTTGTTTTGTTGTGTTCAAGTTAAACACACATGAAGGTATGGACAGCTGTTTTAAGGAGAATGAGAGACACTATGATAGCCATTCTTGGCTTCCCTATTGTCTGGTCTTGAAGACCTAAAATGCCTTCCTCGTCCTGCTCAGATCAATTCCATACTATGCTGTTTCATGTGAATTCCCTGTATGTGACAATATGGACAACTATTTGGAAGAAAACAAGAGTCAATATGATAGCGAGTGAATATCTCCGATTGTCTAGTTTTGAAATTTTTGTCTCTTACATTGCTTTCTTGTGATCCACTTTGCTCTGTTTTGTTGTGTTTAATTTTACCCTTTTGATATAATTGCATGTATATTTGAGTGGGTAAGATAGATGACCATATTGCTGTTTTTGTCAGATCGTGGAGCAGAGCTGTTAACAGTCTCACTGTTTGAATGTCTACTTTACATGTTTTAACTTTGTAATTTGAACAACTACTTCCAAGAAGTCAGTATGTAATTTGTCAAGTAATAATTTCTTAGTTTTTTTTTGTTGTTGTTCTTTTCCTTTTTTCCTTGGAATTCTATATTGTTGCTACCCTATATTCCGGTTTCTTTTTTCTCTTTAAATAAAATTTAAAAAAAAAAAGCACCAAATGAGGCTGTCTTTCAGAAATGTAACTTCCACTGTGAATATACCTCAATGGTGTAAGTGCCTGCCTGGAAAGCATAAGGTCCTGAGTTTGATCTCAGTACCAAAAAATAAAAGTGTTACTTGTTCATATAGAAATACAGAAAACACAAGGAAAATAGTTTTCTTATTACAGGAAATAAAAGAAAATAAATTTATTAAAATTAAACTCATACAGTAATTATCCCAAAATAATTGTCTCTGATCTTATTTATACATTTCAAATATTTGTTTTGTGATGTTACTTCTCCTTTAATATGCCTTTTTTCCAAAACATCATTTTATTTATGGTTAGGATTATTTGAAGAAAGCAGTATCTTTAATTAGACAAGGTAGACAAATATAAATGTTTAAATGAAATTATCTAAATATCATTATTTAGTAAACAATGTTTTGATTGAAATTATACTAAATTTTTAGACATTTGATATCACATAGTAAAAATAGATAATCAAAATAATTATATTTAAAAATCAAGCTTCATGTTTTGAAAACCACAAGAGATAAGGCTAGGAGAAGAACAAGAAAAGGAAATTCATGAGAAGAAATTACTGTGAGAAGCTCTGTAAAGTGTTTAAAAGTATGAAGGTTTTTGTTTTTGTTGTTTTGTTTTGTTTTGTTTTTTAGTATACAGGGACGAGTTCTAGACCATTACACTTGAGTTTCCTTTTCAGTTCTAAAAAAATAAACAAATAATTGTATTGACTTTGAAAACCCACAAAGTTACATGAACCTTCATCAGAAAAAGGTCTGGGACTTTCCATTTGGTATTAAGAAAATCCATACACTCTTTGTACCATCCGCACCGGTTTATACACTAAACGCATCTATGTCTCACAGTCATAAAGTTGCCAACTCATGTCAAACCCTAAGAACCTATGGAGGACTACATCAGTAGCCCTCAAGATTTTGGCAATACAGTACACAGAAAAGAAAAAAAAAGCAATCAAAAAGTGAAAAGTCTAGAAACTACATAAAAAATAGCAACCAAGGACATTGGAAGACTATGTCAATAGCCATGAAGATTTTGGCAATACAGTACACAGAAAAGAAAACCAATCAAAAGTTGAAAAGTCTACAAACCACATAAAAAAGTCAATGGAAGACATCTGGCTTTAAAGGATAAAGAAACGGAAAGTGCTCTGAGTTTATAATGCCGTGGGACAATCTGGGTCACTTCAGTATAAAGAATGCTCCTCATCCATATTCCCTTTCTGAGGAAAAACATATTCTAGCATATCTGTAATATTATTGCCACTACCAAAATGAAAAAGGTAGAATTTTTTATTTCAAAAGCAAAACAGAAAAAAAAACAGAAACTATATAGGATTTCAAAAAAAAATAAGTAGGAAATTAATACTAGTTAATATATTGCATATTGTTATCTTAGAAGTAGTTGCTCAGCTTACAAGATATAGGTACAAAATAATCAAACTATAACATCACAAACTGTTCTTTTTGATGAACTAATGGAGATTGGTAGTGTAGTTCTCTATCTTGCATACATATACAAATGTACATACATTTATGTATGTTTACCAATGTAAGTATAATCTTTTCCTTTCTTCCTTTTCTCCTTTTCCCATCCCAATTATTGTTTCTTTTTGAGCACATTCTTTCCCTTTCATTATTACAATATCTATTGTACATTTGGGACCTTATTATTCTTTCAGCCTTTTATTTTTTATTATTTTTATATTAGGGAGATAATACGATATTAATAAATATGAGTTTGATTATTTCACTTGAAGACATTTCAACATCCCTGGTCATTAGAGAAATGCAAATTAAAACAACATTGAGATTCCATCTCACTCTAGAAAAAATGGCTGCCATCAAGAAATCAACTGATAACTTATGTTGGCAGTGCTGTGGGGGAAAAGGAACCCTTTTCCACTGTTAGTGGGTAAATACACTGGTGCAGCCACTGTGGAAATCAGTATAAAGATTCCTCAAAAATCTAGGATTGAAAATCCCATTCTGGGTATTTCCCTCCTGGGTATTTTCCCAGAAAAATCGAAAATTGCATGCCACAAAAAAGGTAGAATATTTTTATTACTAGAAAGCAAGTTCATCTTTTGCCATGCGATTGTCACAACACAATAGTTTAGCAGAAGAATCCCAGGGATAATGCAGAGGAAACTGTCAACTTTTCAGTAATGCTAAAATCTTAGAACTTTTGAGTTCAATTTCCCCAACATTTTACTTTTTTGTGATTGTTGTCAGATATTTTATTTCCATATTTAATTCAGAGATAATATTATTTTTGCGTAGCCCACATTCATTTATGTTCACCAACGTATTTATCCTTTTTGTTCTTATTCCATATGCTTTCACATGATTTTTTCTTTTCTGCCTGGAAAAAAATGAACGTTAGTTTCTTTCTTTAGTTCAGCCTGGGTGCTGATATACTCTCTTAATTTCTATTTACCAAAAATGCATTATTGCACTTTCATTTTTTGAAAGATACTTGTAGTACATGAAATTACAATGTAGTAAATATTTCTTTCAGTAACTAAAATTTTCATGAGGCTATTCTCTCATTTCCAACATTTCTGTTGAGAAATTAGTAAGTTTTGTTTCTTTGATGGTAATTTCTTTCTTCCTTTCTTCCTCTCTCTCCCGCCCTCTCTCCCATTCAACCTTCCTTCCTTTTTACTTTTCTGACTTCCTTATATTTTTCTACATGTTTGACTTTCAGAAACTTGGTTACTCTATTTCGAGGTGTAGTTATTGTTCTATTTAGCATCTTCTAGATGTAATGATTGTGTTGTATTGGTAGGTCGATACATTTCAAATGCGATTTATGTTTTATTCTTTCTCTTCTCTGGTACACTGATTAAAATGTGTTACACTACTCTAGCATTTCTTTCTTTCCTTGTTTTTCTTTTTCTTTCTTTTTCTTTTTTTTTTTTTTGTACCAGGGACCGAACTCATGACCTCTTGTTTGCCAAGCAGGTGCTTATACCACTGAGCTAAATCTCCAGCCCTTATTCTAACATTTCTGACACTTGTGGTGACACTTTTATTTTGTTTATTTTGTTCTGCCCTTTTTACTCTGTTTTAGCTCTATTTTATCTTTACTCCACTTTTCTAATTTTATCTTCTCAGGCATCAAGTATAAATAAACTGTAAATTCATCTATTTAATTGATAACTTTAGATAGTTTTAATGACAGAATATCAATTAGTTCATCATGTTGATAATTATCTGATGGCATTTTTACTTTGTACAACTTTTGGTCTAGTTCTCTAACATATGAACTATATTATTTTAGAGTCATTGCTTACTAAGACGTCTTAGTTACTTATGCCTTCATTGCCAGTTTTTCCCCATTAGTGTACGTGTTTTATAACTATCTGATTATAATAAATATGATTATATGACACGGTATAGAACTTCTGAGACTGCAGGTGATACTATGTTCAACCAGAATGGCTTCTCTTCCCTCTGTTAAGCAATTATGTGAGACGCCAATAACATTAATTAAATCTGAGATTAAGTCAGCTGTGGATTGCTTACACCTGGGTAACTCTGCTGTTCTAATATTATATACCTTTCCTGTTTTAGATAGAGAAACTGACAGGTACTTGTCTCCAGAGTCTAAATCCTACAGGAGACTGAGCTTTGAATATAGATTTGTAGCCTAGCTTTCCAATTTCTTCCCAACATGGGCTCATTATCTAGCAAACGTCTTGAGGTGGAGAATGTCAGTGATACTCAGGCTGGCCTGTTTCTCCTTAACAGGATTGGCTTCCTAAACATATAAAATTATTAAAGCACTCATTCTCTCTCTTTAGAAAGCTAGTTTCAACTCCTGGCCTCCTTTACATAATCCTAGAGTCAGCAAATGCCCGTGGATAATAGTTTCAAGTTTCCAAATTGTCATTCTAGCCTAACACAATCACTAAAATTACTACTCTGGCTCCCTTCCCCCCCACAGAAACTTTCTGTCAGGACTAAACCCAGTCATTAGCTTCCCCACAGAATCAGCAAGCGGCCCTGGAAGCAAGGGGCAGGGCAGAGTGGTGGAACTGAAAATCATCAGAGCACAGAAGGTTCTCTCCACTCTCTGAAACATGAATTTATTCAGCACTCGTTGTTTCTGAAGCTGTATATAATGAGTAATATAATTTATCTAGTGTTTCTTGTTTTAACAGGAACATAGATCTGCTGTTAATGACAGCATTTCTCCTAAAAATAAAAGATAAAAACATTCTATCCAAGTTTTTAAGTTTTAGAATTTTCAAACCTGAGACTTTGTGATTTGTATTATGGAACTAAGACAATCAAAGCATGGTTTTTGGTGTTCCCAACATTTAATTTTATCAAATACACAACACTGACCTTCAAGATGCTACGTCCACTCTATGAGTTTGCCCCATATGCCTTCCTTTGTGGATAATCACTTTATATTTCAGATCACATATTTATCCTGGAAACAATCCAAAGTCTTAATCAGTTCATAACAGCCAAGAGGAGGGAAAAAGTTTTATTGTATAAATACGGGTGATTGCAGAACAAGAGAAAATTTAGGAGGTTCAGAGTTAACTGTACCAGAAAAACAAAGTTACAGAGTCTATGGAATTGATATAAACCAAAAAGCTGCATGAGAAACCAAAAGAAAATGAGTTTCAATGGAATAGAAATATAAGATTCAGAAGGGTAAACAAGTGAGAGGATAGGACATTAAACTGCAATTACAATAAATAAATAAATAAACTGCAATTACTTTTTGTTTTGATTAGATGAGTCATCATTTTAAAATTATATTTTAGTAATCAAAAAAGTAAACAAATAGCTAGAATTAAGATTGATCATTAGAATTAGAACTTTTATAAAATAGAATATCCCCTTTGTCAACTATATTTTGATTGGGATTGCATTAAATCTGTATAGCAGTTTTGGGAGTATGGCCAGTTTCACAATGTTCACTCTTCCTAACCAAGAGCAAGGAATATTCTTCCATTTTCTACTATCCTCTTCAATCTCCTATTTTAGAATAGTATAATTTTCAGCATATAGGTCTTTTACATTAAGATAACCATATGTAATTTATCAACTAGTGATTTCTTACTTTTTTTGAAATTCTGTATTATTTCTACACTTTTTTCTATTTTGTTTTTTTTCCTCTAAGTTAAAAAAACACAGAATATCAAGTGTTAAAAAACAATACCAAAGTTTTTATTATGGAATAATCTAGGACAAAAGCCATGGTTATGCTAAACTTCCCTTTGTATAATATAATATCCAAGATACAGAAAAATTTGATCTGCTGAGTTTTATATATAGGTTCTGACATCAACCTGTTGAGAATCCAAGGACCTTAATTAATTGAGCCCATTGTCTTTCTATCCTCTTGATTTTATGATCTCTATAACATAAGTGGCTAGCCACAGAAAAAATTAATGTGTATTAAAAAACACTAGGGATTTATTCAAGATTTGTGGTTCTAATTATCAAGGCAATGAATTAGAAAGAAGACAATTTCATTACAGAATAAAGGTTAAATACCTGCCTCAAGATATTATAGGTTTGGTATTGTTCTTAGGGTTTCAAATTGTATGATATACAGTATCCTACTTTCTTTGTGTAAAATACATTCTGTAAAGGTAATGAATATAATTCAGAAAACATAAAGAAAAGATGACCATATGGTTAAAAAGTAAATCTGCTTCCTGTCCCTAACTATTCTGCCCATATTCCTGAATTCTTTTCAAATAATATAGCTTAGTAGAGTAACTAGTCTGTATCAATTTATATCTTTCAAAACAGTTGGAAAGGAAGAAGGAAAAGATGGAGGACC